>JABFPJ010002700.1:0-18559 GCA_022817425.1 Gryon sp. ZL-2020
TGTTACAAATTAATGCAAATTATTATGATTTCACAAATTTTATGACAATGAACATATAATTTATTTGTATAATTTTATATATATTTTAGTTCTGATGAGGAAATAAAATTATTTCGAAACGTTAACATACAAGAATTTTTATTTGGGAAAGAAATAGTTCAGTTGATGTTTTCGATTCTTTTTCACACAATATTTACATTTCATTTAATCTTAGATATACTTGGTTCGAGTATATACAAGTTTAATTAAAGAACAATTATGAGTGTATTGAAGAATAATAATGGATTTTGCCAATCCAAAAATATTGTCAAATGTATTTGACGCTTTTTTCTACTTAATTCAAGTAAAATCTACTTGATTCAACGTAGTATTTTTTTTAGTGCAGTACATCAGGACAGGAAATGGTTAGAACTGCATGTATATTTTAGACTAAGCACTTGAGCGAGCGATTTATTCCATAAGTAAAAAATATAGAATTTATTTATAATGCGTCGTGCACATCAGACACACCTGCACCCCTTTTTGGTCGAAGATAATTTATGGTCAGATTCAAAGGTTGAACGATAACCAGCCGAGCTACCGCATAAAAAGCTCAATGTCACAGTAAATCGCATTTGGAATAAATTATTATATAATTATTTCGTGATCGAAACATTGATACGCAAAGCATGTTTCTGTAAACTATGAGCCAGTCCGACTGTTGAATCTTGTATGAACAAGCGCATATTGTGAGGTTATATATATTTATATAATTTTTGCTTCTCTGACTATCTTTTTATTTATTGTTGTTGACAGTTATTGAGTGTAAAAAACAATATTCTGATAAGAGATTTGCATTGGAATAAAAAAATTTTGATGCCAAGTTTAAATTGTTAATGTTTCATTTAATACGATCACAGAGAGACAATACTCATAATAAGATAATAATGACAAAACTCGAAGCCAATCATTACGTAAAAGCTTTTATCCTGTCGTGGTATTTCGTGTTGTATGATTATGGCAGGCAATGAAAATGGCATCGATAAAAATAAAATACACAAACATTCATGTCTCCACGTTTAAAAGCATGTTTAATGGTTTACTAGTATTGCTCAGGATATTATGGGTCAGTGATCGCAGGAGAATTTCATCGATAAAATTTATTTTTAATTTTTTTCTGCTCCTTTTTTTTACCTGAAGCAAAGTTTGGTTTTTATCGACACGAGTTTTGATCGTTTATCCGTAAAACACGAATGCATCTGATTCAACTGAAAAGTCATGATTCTTAATTTTGCTTTTATAACCTAATTATTAATATTTTGATATTATGTTCATGTTTATTCATTCGTTGATCAACTCTCTAAATCTGAATAAGTCAAACGTCGTCCACTTACGCCAAAAAGTGAAAATTTAATTGTATTTTTCACTCAAAATAAGTGAAAATTTTCACTTTTTGGCGTAAGTGGACGACTTTGCACTTATTGTAAGTGAATATTCACTTATTTGAATTTAGAGAGAATACTTTTAGAATTCATATTGTAATATGTCTCTATGTAATTAATGCTCCATCATTAATGTAGATACTTAGTTTATTTTACTAATATAAAATAAAACTGTTATCGATACTTATATATGGTATGAACATTTCTTAATGTCAAATGTTATAGCTTATAATATAACTAAGACCTGCGGTAGTATTAATGTATGTATGTGTATTTTTTGGAAACGGGATTTAATTATACATTTCATGCGGCACGTTTATAATACACCCTATACATTTATTCGTATTTTGTCATAAAATATAAATGTATTTAATTGATTATCGAACTGTGTTTTCAACAGTAAAACGTAATAATATTTCATTCGCATGATATAAAAATATTCAATATTATAAAAGCTTGCTATATGCACATGCTTAATAATAATAAACATAATTCTGTATATATACATAGATGCAAAAATTTTCAAATAAAATAAACATTTCAATTGAAAAAAATAATATGGCGATCAAAAAATGCGAAAATATATTTAACAAAATCTTACAAGACGCATTAAATATCCTATATCACGTTTTCTCTTGAAACTTATGTTGTGCTAACTTGTATTAGCACAATATCATTTGATGCAATTGTTATCGTCACTGAATTGTCGGATTACAATGCGAGATTACTACTTAAATGAAGGTTTTCATTGCTTTGCTTATGATTAATTAAAAAGATTATATCAATGTTATTTTTTGTCAGACATTATCTGCAAAAACATAATTTATGGAATGACAATAACAATAAAAATAATACTGTAGCAATGTCAGGACAAAACAAAATAATATTAAAAAATTACTAGATTTTTTAGTATTAATAATTGTATTTTCAATAATATTTGATGCAATTTTCTTAAATTTGCTAACAAACAGCAATTTTGTTAGCAATAACAGTAAAATAGTTAATAGTAATTATTATTAAAATAATCAATTGTCCAGACATTGCTACAGAGTTCAGTTAATTTTTTATATATTTTTCTCTTAGTGTATGTGAATAGTAAATCGATGAATTAAGGTTGATATTGTTTTTGAATGTTATTATAATATGCCTTTGATCTTATTGAAAGCTTTGTGCTGATAATGAACTTAAATTCTATAATAATTTTCATTCATGCTGAGCTTTTTTGAAACTCAAATTTTAAAACTGCTTTACGTATTATTTTATTATTTTGCCAATTTAATGACCGTAGACGAAGTCGTCCGCCCCTCACGTTTGCTAATTATACGGTAACAAAAGAACGTTGTTATCGTTACCATATACTTTACCGTCTACCACCCCACGTGGTTTAGAGTATAAGTGTATTATTCTTATTATCGCTAGCGGCGAGTGGCAGTTAAAGCCCGCGTGACTTCTCATGACTCTTCTACAGCTCAGCCATAGAATAAAACACGATTAGACGTTATCACGGCTCGTCGCTCTACTCTCCACTTGTAAAATGCATTACTGGGAAAAACTCGCTAATCATTCCACTAATTTGTTTGTAGATTTTGTGTACATGCATTTTCTAATATTAACTGTAAAGTTAATGACATTTTTTCACGATTGTCTACTATACACTTTTTATATAGTTCAAACGAAAGAAAAATACGATAATAAAAAAACTCCAACAAATGTAGTGTTTACCTAGGGAAATTGATGATTTCAACGGATAAATAAACAAAAAATATTTCAATTTAAGTTGTTCCAAAAATAGTCAGATACATTTTCTTTTTTTACTGTTAATACAAATGCTGGGAATGATTTCAATTAAAACAGCTAAATTACTTTATAATTAAAGAAATGTGGGAAAAAATTGTATAAAATAGTATTATAAAATTACCTTGGCAAAAATATATGCCGAATTGCCCGAATAAAAGTTGAGATAACTCTAATAAGAAAAAGAAAAAAAAACGACAAGAGCAGTGAAAATTAGGTTACAGTCGACAAAGTAACTTTGAAAATTAAAAATTGTAGTTTTCGTAATATTTGTTGACCAAGATCGTTGGAGTATAGCGAGAAGTTTCATCAGTGTGGCGGCGCCTGATGGAGCAAACGACAAATGTAGAACGGCGATAATAGTGAGAAGCCAGCGGCATTTGATGGAGACCAATGGTTGGTGGTGGTGGCGGTAATGGTGGTGGTACAGTTCGTTGCAACGGAAAAAGCTTTGAAAAAGCTTACGCGCGTGCCACCGTGAAGAGAGAGAATACTACGGTACACAAAGATTAAACGCTAGCGAAAATTAGATTGCGAATACGAAGCGAGCTCGAATAAAAGTTCCACGGTACATCGCGATGAGGGAACGTATACCATAGGATAATGTTTGCACTTGTATAACGATTGGAATGCATGGAAACATTCGTAATGGAAAATTCAGAAAAACGACGACAGTCAATCTTGATATCAGGTAGAGAAAGACGAAGAAAAGTCCATAAGAAAAATTCACCAGACGGCATTGTGTATTTCAGTGAAGGGGGTTCTTGGTTCTTATTATTTACATTCTTAAATGCAAGGGCACATATCATTTCACCGAAAGTAATACTGCGAATTGTTGTGCGGGTTTGTTTGAACGAGCTTTTCAAGCTCCATTGGGTTTAGTATGAAACGGCAAGAGGGACAAAGTCTTGTAAAATATTATTATTATGTTTTCCTTGGGTCCAATAAAATTATAGAAAATGCCAATAAAACGAAAATATGATAAGTAATGTGGAAAGAAATATTTTTTTTGTTGATTTTGTAGTAAACAAACAATTATATACAAAATTAATGGCAGAGGAAATGACGCATTTTTTAAGCATATATTTTGTGAAGTGAAAATCTAGTATGTACAGTGAATACATCAATATTGCTACCGATTGTAACAAGGATTATTAACTCACACACTGCATTTCCAGTTGATGCATTTATCTGTATTTATATACTATTTGCGCGAGGACTCGCCATCAAATAATCAAATGAGAAACCGTGATACAATCGGAAATCGTTTTATTATATTTTTCAAAGCTTCGAATAATTGGTCCAAACTCCGCAGATGGAAATGGACATTTTACTGTTTTAATATAAATTCAACCGATTTCATTTGCAGTAATTGACGTTGCTTTTGATTAGTATTGTTAGTATTGTTGATATCACTACGAGAAAATATCAATGTAATGATTTTCTGTTTGTACAGTTATTACTGTAGAAATTATCTTCGATCTAGTTTAATTCTAACTTGCAATGATAACACTTGTTAAGTGAATATATAAACGCTTATTATTATTTTCACAAATAAAAATTCACTGAAAGTGATAAGACAAAAAATTTACTTTGTCTCACAATGTTTGTATTTTTTATTAATCTATTTCCCACTGTTTGCTTAATTATTATTTAATTTCTATTAATAATTAATAGTCTTCAATGAAAAGAACTTAGTAACGTTAATTTGAAAAGTTTCGTCTTAGAAAAATTTAAGGAATGACCAATAAAACATTTAAGTTATGAAACACTGTAACGCACCATGTTTATTTCATACATCATTTTAAATATGAGCTTCGTATAGAAAGAATCAAATATGCATTTGCAACATCGACTTTGAATCGAAAGTTTTGATCACACATGCCCGACAGTTTTTAAATGAACCTATTTTTGAGTGGTCCAGTTGACTAACAAAAAAACAAAAAAGAAATGAAAAAAGTTTCGTTTTGATTAAATTTGATCACACATGTTTTTTGAAACGCACTTACGAGATCTATCAAAAAGTTATATCAAGGCATCAGCATATTCGATAGACAATGACACATAGTATAACAGCGCAGTTATGACAGATGTAAGTTGTGGAAGTTTCGCGTAATAGTTTAGCCCGTTCAATTAGATTTTACCTCCGTAATTTCTGTGCAATGCAAAATTAGCCATTCGTATTGGATCCTTTTGTTTTAAAAACCAGCGTATTTTAATTCGCATAACTAATGAAATCGAATCGATACTTACACGCAATGCATAATACGCAATTCGTTCACTTAATGTTTTAGCATGTTATGCGAGTGATTGTAAACGTGAACAAACGCGTGGACAAGAGAAACATCACAAGCTCGTTGCATTAACAAACCGGTCCAGCCTGCTGGGGAGGTCATCGCGCTTTGTGTACATTACGAGTACAAGTTTATCATAAATAATTGCATAAACCTTATTCGCATTTTAGCGTCAGATTCCATTTGGAAACGAACACGCTCGTCCAACGCATGGCAAATATTAATTTAATTTAAATAGGCTCGCGCCGAGCTCGTGCTCCACCTATCAACACGCACGGCGTACCCCATTTCGATGGTTTCATCGGAAATAATGCTAGTCAGATTGGCTTTCGGTCGCTAGACGCTGTTAGCACCTGGTGTTACTCTATACTACGACATTTTCATTTCCCTCCTTTTGGACCTTTTTCTTGCTACGGCAGAACATGCGCGCTCAATTCGACCATATGCGTCCATATTTTTTCACATTAGTTCGCTTTTTAATTTGTCATTTAATTAAGTTCCCGCGGTATTAGGATTTCACTGAGAATATTTTTTTTTCTTTATTCTTTTATTCTTCTGCATAAAATGTCACTTTTTGCCGCATTTACGTACTCAAATTGCTGCTGCTCTACCTATGAATATTTTTGCTTTTCGTTACCGGTTTACATTTATAGCGTGGGCATATTTAATTACATAAAACATGTATTAAGCAAAACTCTGCGTTTTTTTTTTGTTTTTGGTTTTTTTTCAATTTTTTTTTTTTTTTTTTTTAGAAAATGCAAATTTTCAAATTTTAATTTTCATCTAATTAAAATTGTTTATGATTAAATAAATGAGACTTCATTTAAAAATAAAAATTAAAATAATGAATGAAAAAGTAACAATGTAAAGTAACATTAGTGTAAATAATGTATTCTACTGTTTACATTAGAAGATTTCCTTTTATGAAAAATTATGTTTATTTAAATAGCCTCACCGTAGTAAAATTTTTTTTAATACAAACTTAAACAACTTACTGCTTTTTTCGACATATATATTTTAAGAAATAATATGATTGTATTTATTATTTTTACTAAATTTATTGATATTTTTAAGAACATTTTACTATGATAATTTTGTGTGTAAATAATATCAAGTTTGAATGCAAAATTTATTTAACATGTAAGAACTTACGAGGACCGTGTTGTATTTAAGTACATATTATTTTCACATAAACCGGGAAGGAGCTTAAAAATCTGTTGTTCTTTTTTTTTTCATTTTTGGAATTCAGATTAAAAGTCCATTGAACAAATGCAGCCTTTCATCTGTAATGAAAAATATGCTACCTTGTCAAAACGCACAAATACAAATGTAATTTTAATCCTATAAAACGTAAACATAATCCTTTGGTATCAGACAAACCTTTACATAAATTTAACTGATTCTCCAAATGCGACTGTCCATTTTGAAAGCATCTCTTTCGAAATTCAACACAATAAATTTAGCGTGCCGATTGTTTTCAGAACTCCGCAATATACACGGTTAAATAAACGACTGCGGTTGCCCCTACTTTTAATTTGATCTGTAATTGATGTTGCAATGAATGCTCCCAATCATTATATTGTTCGTGTTTATTAGTCTTCGCCAAGACCAACGCAATCAATCCGAAACGTGGCAATTTTACTCGTTGATTGTGTCCACTTTTATAGTTATTTCTATTTTTGCAGTGATGACATTGTTTCCAATACTATTTCAATACTAACTAAAAGTATTTATTTTTTATTAGTATTTATTTATATAATTTTATTATTCAATTCAATACATATATAATTTTACTTAATTATGTATATTATGTATGTATAATATGTATAATAATGTATATCTTTTAATCACAATTATTTGTATTATGTTTATTTATTATTTCCTAATGATTTTAACTTGACCAAATTTTCTGGAATGAATATCAGCATTTTCCTGAACTGATAATGAAAAAACGCCATAAACAGCAATGTATATGAAATAAATGCAAATACTATTTTATAAAAGCAAAAAAAAAAAAGAAATGAAACAAAAAAGTATCAGGCAGACTTTATGGCGTACGTTTGTTGGGACAAATATGCTGTTGTGAAATTGAGAGCTGTCGGGTGGAAATGCAATAAATAGCGAAATAGGCGCGGGAATGAGATTTGGGTAGGGATTGCAGATTGGACATGGTCCGAGAACCCAAGCCATCTCGACCCGATCCGAGCACAAATACATATTCAAATTAAATTATTCGCGCCGGCGGACGCGTTGATTCAAAATCATTCGACAGCTCGGCCGTTGACGCAACGAATCGAGTCCGTCGCCGCCACCTCTGACTAATGGAAATTCTCAACGAGAAGTTGGTTAAACACAATCGCTTTGCATACGTATCGAAGTCCCGCGTAAAGTCGGCACCAATTTCAGTATGCACGCTTGTAGAGTCGCCGAGTCATCTCAAAAGAGAAGAGAGAAGGGCAACGAAGCATTATCTCGACGAACTTCTCGGTCGTAAGGGTGCTTGAAAGCACGTACAGTGCAAGTAACGTAGCTTCCTTGGAATCCATACGAATTTTCTCAATCCTCAACATCGTTCTTGTACATTCAAAAGCCATGTGCATTCTACCTTTAGTTTAATTAATAATTTTTAAGCCATTCATCAATTTCGGACAAAATGGCTGCAATTTGATCAGTGCAATTTATATAACTTGTACGGTCAAATAGTATTTCAGGTTTCTATTTGAAATTATTGTATGTATTATTGTACAAATATAGATCCTTGCAACTCAAAAACGTATTATACTAGCTCAAAATTTATAAATAGATATAAATGCTTTTATATTGTCAAAAAATATAGACAAAAAGATGACCCTACTTTTTTATGTGTGGAATTTATCCGACGAAAGTATATTCTTATATCAAGAGATACGGTAGTGTCTCTGGCCAAGTAAAAGAAAAACTTGTTTTTTGTGCTCAATATTTTACATAGAAAATGATTTGATTTGTTAATGCAATTAAGTTTTGTATTAGTTCTTTCTACTGTTTTATGATTGATTAACTCAATGCGTAGATATATGCGCACTTTTTAATATTTGCCAGTAAAAGTTTATGTATATTTGCAGAGCAATTTATACATAAATAGATAAACTTTATTATTATTTTAGCAAATGAAGTTTGAGTCTGATTATTGATTGAGTTTATTAAAATATACGTTGACATTTTTATGTTTCGTTAATTTTCTCTGTTTGTAATTTAAAGTATATTTATTTCTTTATTTACAGAACTGAAAATGGTGTTATTTTGAACTTTTTTAAGCATGAAAACCTATGTAAATTGAATTCTGTTTTACCTTGAAACTTGTTTGAATGGTGCATTTATGACTCAATTTATTTTCACTAAGTTTGAGATTGTATATATATTTTTTTGCGAATTACGTCAATATATATTGAAATCATAAAACGTGAAATATACATGTGCATTATACTAGAAGTAATTTTTGTATACTTAGAAAAAAATTATTAACGTTTGTTTAATGAAAGTACAAGTTATGTATAATTCGTTTTAGTGTGAATTTTCATTTATTTTGCTCGTACAATTCAACCGCAGAAATTGTAATTAGATATGCATTCCATAAATATTGCTTCCTTATTTCGTAAATCTATGTATCGATTTTATAACTAATTAAAAACAACAAAAGTGGAAACTTATAGTTTCATTTGGCTGTATGCATTGAACATATAAAATAAAATTCTTTTACGCGTAAAAAAGTAAGTAAAATAATGTTACTAAAAAATCCAGTATTCTCGTAACATTCAAACTTATTATATTATTGTTGTCATAATATGATCATTATTTCTATAAAAGACGTTGTAACTTAATACCATCGCTCTTGTAAAGTCAACAAATTTTTTTTCCAGAGACACGACAACACCTCATAATATGCGGAGGAAGAACCATCTCTCTTATTTTTGAGTTTTCGTTATGTTCAGCAGTGACGATCGTTTGCTTCTGCATTTTTCTGTATTTTATTTGTTTCTACTTCTCTCTCTCTCTTTCTCTTCCTCTCTGTGTCTCTCTTTCTTTCTTTTTTGTTTGCAACAGTAACACCGAAGCGGATAATCCTCAGTCGGTTATTTCCTTTTCAACGCCATATAACTTTGTCGTCGAAACGGAAGTAACAGAAGTGCGCGAGGGAGAAAGAGAAAAAGCAGTCAGTAGTACTGCTTAATGGCAGTGGCTTTAATTCTCAAGCAAAATAAATTGCAATTTTTCCAGAACCGAGTTGTCGTAGAACGAACCTCATGCCGTCTAACGCGTGATAAAATTCTTGAATTCAATTAAATATGGCGCATGCGTTCGTCTTAAAAGAAGGAATATTGTAACATCTTTGTTTATAACGGACAAACAAAATTTCATTATGATTGCTTTTATTTCGTGAAATTTAGATGATATTTAAATAATAGTTGGTAATTCATAGCACAACAAAGAAAACAACATCTTCTAACAAATTTTGCTGAATTGATCAGTGAATATAAATTGAACTGGAAATAGCAAAAATTTATCACCTTAAAATACAATAAAAACATAATAAAAGTATATTTTATTGTAATTTTATATATTATCTATTTATATATTACCCTATATTATATATACCTAATAAATTATTTTCAATAAATTTCAAATTTTATTTCTACAATAAAATAGTGTATACCTATGGAAATATAAGAAGGAATTTGTTTTTTTGTGTTTAGTTAACAAGCCGAGCCGAAGAAGAGATTTGTAATCGCACGAGAAAGCGAATTGCCTTGTATTTTTATAGGTGCGAACGATACTTTCCGTCACAGAAAGAAAAAGGACAGAAAATGCAGTTTCTCGAAAACTCTCTAGGGAGAGAAACGTGCAATGTTTATCCTTGCGTGACTAAACGTATAGTAATTGAATGTATTCTATTATTTTTATTGAAATGATCATTTGAACAAAACTCTTACCGACAGCATTTATTGTGTCATTTAATAAAAAAAGTATGGTAAATTGCAATTATAAATATAAAAGTTTACAATAGTTTCATGCAGAAAAATGTCAACAAAAAATAAAACTGAAATTGTTGAATGAAAAACGGTATTTTTAAATTGACAAGTACAATGTGAATCATTTGAAAACACTTTAAAGCTTGCTATAATAAGAAAACACTTGGATGTACTGATGTAGTCAATTTTATCGGATAACTCTTGACAAAAGTCAACAGTTTGAAAGTGCTTATTTTATCGACCATGCCAATGTTTAAATTCATTATGTATTTAATATTTACGAATATCATTTTAGCCTTTATACATTATAGACGATGTCAGTAAATCACATCCAATAACGTAACAAATTAACAATTGTTGTATAATTATTATTCGATTTATACAAAATAAAAAAAAATGAATTCGAAAATTTTATCCAATTCAAGTCACAAATAATGTTATTAATTCAAATATATTAACAACAAAATCAATATATTCTTAACATTATAAGCTGAAAATAAGTCTCCCATATATTTTAAAAAATGTTTAAATCAACCAACAGTTTTTATACTTTGCTATTCAAGATATTTTCTTGCGCAAAAAGGAGGAATAAAAACGATTTTTTCTTTTCAAAAATGCGTCGAAATTAAATAAATTCTGATGAAATAACTTTGTAAAAATGTTCGTAAGAGAAAATATATTTCACATTTTCATCAACGAAAAGTTGTTTCGACCGTACAGTTATCTGATTTCATAAAATGTATTCACATAAATGAACACAGTCAAAATTATTTTCACGAGTTTTACACAAAGCGTGTAATTTTAAGTTTATTTACAGTTATTATTATATTTCAATTCATGAGTTAAAGCATTTCATTATTCATTTATATGTTCAGTTAATGAAATAATTAACGTGAAATTATAGAAGTTAGAACAAAACTTGAATGTCATTTCATTTTCCATTTTACATGCATAAATAAAATGAAGCTAATGTTTTTTCGTAAACACTTTCCGGCAACGAAAATTATCGGAGAATCGTGAGTTGAATAAATAAAAGGCGTTTCATAGCGCGGAAAACGTTTTAAAATATGTCGATCCATTGTATCAATGCGAAAAGTGGAAAAATAAGACGAAGAAAAGGGAGAAGATAAGAAATGGTACTGGTGTGCAAATATCTGTTTTGTTTATTCAGGAATTCGATGTTTTGGGAGTTAGAAGGCAGTAAGACCGATAGCTTGAAACGAGAATGCAGAAGGTGTGTCAACACACCTTAAGAGAAACTATACCGTCGTATAATGCATGCCGACGACCAACGATCCCCGCAGGCCTGAACTAAATTTATGCAGATTTATGCCGACAATATTCTAAATAAGTAGCTGTCGCACCCTCACTCCGCGATCTACTTCAATTTGGATATAAAGCAGCATTTCCATATATGAACCCACCTCTAACGAGTTTTTATTTTTACGTTACTTGCAAAGGCATTATTACGATTTTTCATTGCAACAAAAAAAGTCAATACAAGTGATCTTTTGAAGTTGTAACGTCACTTTTCTGCCCGTTAAATAAAATAACTCGTTTCATTACTTAATTCTACTTGACTATCATATGTATGTGTGAGTGTGTTTCTCTGTGCCAACGACAAAAACCTACTAATTTCCTTTATTTCACAATTAAATTGTTAGTCAAAGTCTCAAGCCCTTTACTGCGTCATTGTTTTTCGTAATGGAATTAACTTTTCTTTTGTAGCAAGTCGCTTTTTTTGTAACTCAAGCGCGACGCTGGATAGAAAATGTTGAGATTTTTTCTTCTCATTATTTGCCATGCTGAGTTGTTATCGTTAACGAAATAAAGTAAATCAAGCTATCCTGTTTGTAATGAATCAAAAATGTATTTTACAAAACGAGAGGTTTGCACAAGAAGAAATAGAAAAGGATAGAAAGAAGGACAAAGAGATCGAGAGAGAGAGAGAGAGAGAGAGAGAGAGAGAGAGAGAGAGAGGAAGAAAAAAAACAAAGTGAGATAGAAAATGGATGGCATGGGCAAAAGATTAGAAGGTCTTATGGATGGTTAACGTTTAAGCTTTTCTAACTAGTAGTTAACGTTTTCACGGGGACCAATTACGATGCAATTAGCCGTCACTGCACGTCCGCATCTTTTACCTTCCGTTCGTCATCGTTTACCGAAATTTGTAAATGACGTGCATTCAAATTGGTGAAAGTGCTCGCAGCTCGAGAAAGGAAGAACGCTGACGTGAAGTGTAACACGCCTTCTGGGACTTGTAACTGCGTACAAAACTAACTCTCGAGTGTCGCACACGACGAAATGATCCCGCCTGCGGATCATTAAATTCTCTTTACTTTAACGGGGTGTACCGGAGGAACTTGACTCACTTTTGATATTACAGATGGTGAACCAGAATGGCCTTCTGGTGGCTTGTAATGAACATTTTTGCATTGCCTCTAATTGAATTCGATTATTTCTTTGACATCGGTTCATCCTTTATCAATTAATCCCTGGTTGCGTATAAAGCTTGGTCAAATGCAATTTCGGGTCACTCAGTAAAACGAGCGAAATGCGCAAATTTCGGACCGGCTATTTGTTATTTTGATGCTGGCAGTTGGTGGGGCGTGAGGGAGTAAGGGGAGAAGGGAAGGGGATTACGAAATAAATCAGGACGACGCGCGCTTTGCAGCTCGGGCGCATGGCCTCTGTCATAAATAAAATGCGAATCACACACGCGATCCCAAATGCGGGCATCGCGAGCTCAACGAATGACAGCGTGCAAGCGTGCGGAAACAACCGAAAGTTCGCGCGCGGGCGTCCCCGCGCTATTGGGCGCGATATTTGAAATTCAAAGTAAGCGTCTGATAAGAGCCTAGTCTAGCAAAAATACACATTAGCAGATTTGAAATTTAGATGGGCTAGCGGCCAAAAACAGGCCGATTATAGTGGTTACTTGCGATCTGACGAAAATGAGGACATGAAAAGGTGCAAGCGAAATGAACTCGAAGGTGCCCGCGTATTTAATGATGCTTTTTACCAGTATCTGGGATGCGCGTGTGATTACGTATGCTGCAAACTTTCCACCGAGCACGACGGGCCCTAATTTATTGCCGGCAGTTTCATTATGCCACGGTTAAACTTCATTTACTTTCTTATGTTGTGTTTAAGGGTGTGTAATTGTGCGATTAAAGTACATCACACTTGTTACAGCAGTGATAATTTTTCATTAACAAATTATGATAATTATTAATCCATTTTTTCTAATCAATTTTTGCAAATGTTATTTTATTTGCAAAAAAATATATTTTCTTGTAATATATTATTTTTTCACTTGTTAAATAGTTCTACATTTTCAAGGTTTTTTATTCACATAATTTTTATTTTAACACTATGTAAATTTTATCACTATATATAATTATTTATTTTTCATTAATGATCACTAAAAAGGAAGATGGTTCATATTTGTAGAATACACACTTTTCAATAAACCTACTATTAATTAACTATTTAATTTTAAGTTACTCAGAAATTTTAAAATTAAATTAAGGTGAGAATTAATCTAAATTTTTCATGACTCTCTTTGCACAAGAAAAATATAAGATATTATAGAAGATAAAAATGGCGACAGACAGAAAGACAGGGAATTGCAAGTTTTTTGAACTGATTAGCTTTGGGTTGTTGCGTTATACTTACTTGACACGTACGTGATGTAGTTGCTGTTGTTTTCTGAAAGATGCTGACTGAGTAATTCTGTTCGTTCGTTTTGTTACCTCGAAGGGGCCTCTGAGTGATTGCATTAATCTATATTTACACTCAAGAAAAGAACGTATTCATATAAATGTCTAAGGCAGACAGATATGACTGCACGTAAACGAAAATTGTTCATTACTTTCGATAAATACGAATGGTAACGCGGTTGAGTGTAAATGTAGCGCTAATCACTATTTACGTACGTATATATTGATTAATCGCCTGCAATTTTCATGTTAATGGGAAATCATAATGCGCATATTTAAGCAATAACATTCGCACAAAACAATTAATAATCGAAGAGATGGGGTCGTTATCGAAATAGTGGCTGCTGAATTTGCACAGTATTGTGCCATACACAAGTCAAATAAATTCTTCCAATCGAAACGGTTTAAACCAAAATATTTTCATTATATATATGATCGAATAAACTAAACGTCTGACGGTGCGTTTAGATCGTATTTTTATATATCCTTTTTGTATTAAAAATAATTGATTGAAACAATTATTAATTAATCTATAATTGAAACAATTATTAATTAATCTATAAATATCAACAGAAATATTAAAATACGTGCGTTTCAAAATAACAAAACAAACGGATAAATATTTTTTTAAATAACTACAAACGCAACTTTGATCATTCATATATTAAAAACGTAATAATTTGAAAAGACGAGTAAATCATTTTAGCTGAACTTTAATTACATTGGCGAAACACATTACTCGTGATTGTTTTATTTGTATATATTTAATTTTGGCCAAATGATATTGAGGTCACGTCATAGCGCTTACATTCCGTGAATTCAAACACATTCAGACTCAATGCAAATACATAACTCAGCGTAAAAATTGTTATTCGCTTTACCTTATAATACGAGAACGAACGCTTTTTATGCCATTAATTTCGTCTCGGCTGATGTAATTTGAGATTAAAGGGATGCCGCGATTCTGGTCGCTCACGCGCTCGACAAATTGAATAAATCGTCGCGCGTGCGCGCACGCGCTCACTACCAAGCAAACAAAGTTTCGACTTCGCACGAATGTCGCTGTATTCAATCTTTCACTTTGAATTGACACATTCGATCCTTTTCGCAACGCAATGCCTTCCGCACACGGACAACGCTATTCAGAGACGCCGTTTCGACGAGAAACTTAAATCCATCCTTCGCTGATATATTTTCTGTATGTACTTAGGTTGAGATGGTGGCTCTATATTTCTACCGCGCCCATCCTCTGCCCCCCATCTATAGGTTGCCCGTTATTGAGATAAATCCTTATTCGGGAGCTACGAAAAGCTTCTGAGAAGCATGTGAAGGTATTTTTAAAATGTTGTCATACGATGAGATACGTCTGCTTGAGTAGAGAACACTCAAATGTTTGCCATTTCTTGACTTTACATAAGCTTTTCTTCCAATATTTAATTTATATTTCATAAATAATAAAAACAAAAATCAATCATTATGGTTGAGCTTGTTTTAGTTTATTGTAGTCTCAGGATGAGTTTAGGTCATTTCAATATTGTATTTTAAAATGAAATATTTTTATAGTATTTGAACGTAACAATTAATATTTTTACGCTGTTCTTATGTTTTAGTAAGGTTCTAATTCTCAAAATGTAATTCCCAATAATTGATGCATTTATTAACTTGATAAATATTATTTTTACTAAAAATATGTACTTTCAATATTATACATTCTTCATTTAAAATACTCAAAGAAATATTATCGCATTTTTTATTTGTATCATCGTTTTATCATAGAACAAATGTTTCTTCAATTTCTAATATTACTTTTCTGACAATTGATCTTTAAAGACTGCAAAACACAATAAAATCACTTTTCTTTTCATTATTATTTACAAACGTTGAGAAAGAAAATGTTTCTTTCATAAGATCATAAAACAGATGTTCCTCATTTTTGCCGAGATCGAATATCGCGAGCAATTTAACCTGATTTCAAAAATAACTGGATTTGTTTAAAACACGAAAGCAACGAATTATATTCAACATGGCGAATTGTCTTATATAAAGTCACCGGGACAAGAATGCCTCTTCATAGTGTCAGAAGTTTTTATAGCGTTTGTCAGAAATTGTTATGAACGGGGTCGTGGCAGATAAATGTATGCACAACCGCGACTGAATGACAAAGCTTTGATAAAGATATTATTGCGACGCCGAGTTTTACGAGTTGAGCTTCCAATTGTCTCGTACTTTCAGGTTTTGCCATCTCACGAGACACAATGTTACAAATACAAGACCCTGGGCCGCTACGCGCAAATAGTAGCGGAGACATAAATAATAGTTCTGCTTACTATTCAAAGTTGTGGAGACGCATCAGTGTATTTCAATTGCAAGCCGCGGTGGATTCCCCAGGAGGCCCACATACAACTATACCACCATCCGGCCAACTTCGATGAGAAACTGCCGCCTCGCGATCCGCGTTCTTAATATTGTAATTTTGTACCGATAATATATGGCGCGTGACTTCTAACGCTCTATTTATCAAAATTGTTAAATTCATCGGAAAATTTTCCTTTCAATGTTTTATCAACTTTAAACAGACGACAGTAGGTGGAAAAATAACAATAATGTTGAACTTTGGAGGCAAAAGAATAATATAGTAGACAGCTTATTAAATCAGATATTAATCCGTTTTAGGTCATGAATGATAGTTTAACAAAATTCTTTAATATTCGTAGTGATAGATTGATTATCATTTTAAAAAGAGTAATAATTTAAAACGTAACGAAGTAAATGAAAAGCTCTGTTGATATTTTTGTCAGAAAATAATGTGCCACAATCGATCTATGCCGAGTTTTGTGAGCTATATATAAATATGTAACATGTTGCGTGCGATCTTTCGAATTTAAATTTTACAATCAAAGTTTGTTGAAAATGGAGTTTAAATTTGGAGAGCTTGAATTTGCAAGCGTAAACAACAGTGCATTACTTAACCCAATGTACACAGTGCCATCACATTATTCTTCTTCGATGTTTTTGTTCATATTTCATTTATTATTATTAAGAATATTGTTGTTCTCAATTGTTCTTCTGTAACAAAAGGTAAGTAAATGTTTATAATTAAATAATTGGTGCAAATGATTAGCCATGATATGTACATTTTTTTTGTCCTAATGAAAGTTCGATGGGCACGTTTCTAGTGACCCGCTTTGTAGGAAATGAAATTAAAATAAAATTAAGATTGTTGATTCGCGTGTGAAATTCAATCGAATGCACAACACGCGCAATGTTTGTTGTGTTTCGGCAAATATTGATCTCAATTTTATGAAGTTGCTGAACTTATGAAGTTTTGATGAAACAACCACGTTGATTCCGCGGATATTTGCATGGCGCATTATTGAAACGTGTTACATCTAAAATACAAATATTATAATAACCAATGTTCAGATGTCCACTGCTGTTTAGATTGATCATGTTATACGAAGGTTTCAGTTTGAATATGTAGAGTAAGGAATTAATGGGCCACGCTGTCTCAAATCATATTGCGATGTCTTAGTAAGTTTGTTTGCTAACAAATTATGCCGATTATTACAATATGAAATATTAAATGACAATAAGCTTTTGTATTTAATTGATTGAATCACTTCATGACAAAATCATAAATATCAAATCAAATTAAATTTCGGCATGCGATATTTTAGAATTCTTTTACCCATATGGAAATATTCAATTGGCCCAATGTTGGGCCATTATTGGCGTAATTCGGTACGACTTTGGCAGACAACAATGGCTTGATATTGGGTAATGGTTGGGATGAATCGCCAAGGTTGATTAACAACGTTGTTTCGACGTTAGCTTACCAATGTTCTTATGACGCTAGTTAACCAGTCTTGTTTCAGTGTCGTTTGCCAATATTGTTTCGACGCTGTTTTGCCAAGTTTACGCCGACATTGTATTTTTTATAATAAATAAAAAAATATTTATTATAATATACACATTTTTTTATTTATTTCATTTTTTTGTGTCATTTAGAATTATATTTCATCATTAAATTTAAGGTTTGAAGATAAAGTTGCATTGTTGATTCTTGAAGATTTGAAATCGTGCCTCCAACGTGATAGTCCGTCGCCTTATCCACTGCTCCAGTCCTTCGGTTATTCATTTGAATTTCAATAGCTCCTATCACTTTGGCATTTTTAAATCGTCACAACAACGTTGTTAGCCAATATTTTGCCAACTTTTTTAAAAATTGCTTGTGCCAATTTTTATATTAATAGGAATAAAGTCTAATTTTTATAGTGATAATTAATTAATCTTAATAAACAATTTAATAAATAAATAATTAA
>JABFPJ010002701.1:0-18552 GCA_022817425.1 Gryon sp. ZL-2020
GTGAAAAAAAAAAAAAAAAAAACAGAAGTAAAAACACGCAAGAAAAATAATCATCAAGACAGTAAATATAAGTAAAATGTTTAAAGTAAGTAAAATATTTCTTTTATTTATTTCATTTTTCAACTTACTGAACTGTTCAGTAATTATTATTGAGTTTATGGTTTTGTCCATCAGTTAATGTACAGTTCAGTAAATTCTTCTATACAATTCTACAAAAATTATAGGAACTTTGTTCTACGTGTAGTAGGATATACCGAAAGATATTTGGGTCTTTGTTGATGAATAAGACCATATAAGAAAAGAAGAACCATATAAGTCCAATAAAGAACTTTTTTCTCGAGTTAATTCTAACCCATTTCAAGGACAGTATTAAGGGGGAAATATGAGTCCGGAAAGGAGCATGAAAAATAAACCTAATACAAGAGTTTAGGGTAGACTGAAGTCTATGCTCCAGATAGAGAGGAGCATCGGTCATGAGCAACACGCATATGCAATACGCATGTTAATACATATATGTCACACGCATGTAACACGTATGTCAGTTTTTCACGGGTAGCGTATTTATCTTATATATGTAAAAGATATGACTCTTCATAAAGCTCTTTAACAACTTTAAACTCATAAAAGCTTGTTTATAAAAGCTTATTATGGTTGGAATCACTAAGATGCTATACACAAAATGGTATCGCCAATATTATTAAACAATTATTTGAAAGCATCATTTTTGCCTATATATTTATTAATTTTCTTCGTTAACTTGGACCTTTTAAAATTAGACAAAATGCTCTACGTTGTTTAAATCAGTAACTTCAGCAGACGTTGCCTTATGATAAAACTATAAAGAATTCGCAAGTTGCCGAGTTTAAAGAGCGCGTAAGCGCTTTTAAGAAGCGCAGGAAGTTTGTAAGGTATCTAAAAGCTGCGAACGACATAAGCTTCCGCTCGTCCTCTTAAGTTTTATGATCGTAAATCTAGTTATTCAGTTCTTCAGACGAACGGAATGCAATTACGAGCAAAACAATTGGCTGTCAATTTATACAAACTTTGAATCTTGGCAATTATTATATTGAAAACAAAAAAAATCGTCTGATTTGTTACAATAACTCCTTTCATTACAAAAAAATTGTAACACTATTAACGTAACTTTACTTAAAAAGATTTATATAGGTAACTTACTGAATGTATTTAAGAAGATTTTTATATTCAACATTAAAGTAGATTACACAATTTTTATTGTTTGAAATAATTTACTAAGAATATAACAGAAGCATAAATATTTGTTTAAACACTGAAACTGGTCACCTTAATACAATTAAGGAGTTAAATTTGAATTAATATTATAACATTTATATTCAATGAATATATTCAATAATATTTCATTGAAAATTTTAGCAATTTTTTACGAAATTTTGCATCTGTCCCTGTACAATTATGGACATTAATGCCTGGTCTTAAAACTTACTTTTTAATGTATGTACAAATTTGCTAAAAAATTACATATATTTTATATTATAATATTTCTGTGGCTTGAAGTGATAACCAAGTAAGTGATATATGCAGTCACCTAGTTATTTTTAGCCACAGATTTAACAGGCATCAAATGAAAAACACTTAAAAATAGTCCGAACAAATGACGTAAGGGGGGTATGCAATTATTTTTGTTTCTATTTGGGGGTATGCAAATTATTTTTTATTCTACTTCTATTGCAAAAGCTACATTCGTTGAAAACTACATTCGCTCGTTCCAAGAAGTGTAATTCGAATGTTGTTCCTGTAATAGATTTATTTCGCTAATCAGGATTCAATTGATTAAAACAGTTTCTTTTTCTTAATTTAAATTAAATAATAATTTATATATTTTTCTGAAGCTAAGCCTACATACATACTATACTCAGGTAGATCGTTGGCCGATGCGTTTTAGCACTTGACAAAGTTAAACAGTATTGAGTGTCGCTACTACTTCGATGTGTAACCGCTCAACTCGTTTGGTTTTCTAATGGACGCTTATAACCATTCGTCATAATTCAATTATATTGAGATACTTTTTGAGCTGTATAGAAATACGAATATCCAATAAATATACTGTAAAATGTAATAAATAACACTAATTAACTATTAATCGTTTTATATATTTGCATTTTGTTATATTAAGCGTATTTTTCTCGTCAATAAACTAGAAACGTCGAATCATCTTATTTTCCTTTTTCACATTACTTTTCAGATACTTTTTTAGTCGAATTTAAGTTAAATTTCTTTGTAATTTTTGTGTTTGGTTGATTGGTAATCTATTTCTTAATAACGCCGTAACACTTTTACCTCATTAGTATACGCTCGAATCTTAAGGTAACGAGAAATCTGCCATCTTGATTAAATATAAACGAATTCGAGGGTATAATATATTCCGAATCAATTCGTTTAATTATTATCGCTGTCGCTTTATAAAATATTCGCCAGCAGTGTCAGTTCCATTTCAGTGTCTTTTATCTGTCTTATTGAAACAGTCAAATATTGACCACTTCAGTTTATATGAATGAAAAAAATTAAGAATGTATGACACTTCTATTTAAATAACATTTCAGTGCAATTACAAAGTAACAGTATTGATTTTTTGCAAAAAATAACACTTGATGACATCAGTTTTGAGTTTTTTGAGTGTTTAATTTCACATAAAAATAATGAAAATCAATACATTAGATAAAATGTTATAAATATTGGTCGACGATAGAATTTTCATTTGCCTTATTCCCAATACTTTGTTAATAATTCGACAACCATATAAATAAATGTTTGTGTTGTATTATTCATTCGAGATGCTGTTTTGGTAATTTTGCATCTTGCTACAGCATTTCTCATACAATTGTGTTATACGTTTCATTGTTTAAATGAAAACTTATTCAAGACTAATAACATAGAATATATACTAAATTACTAATTATAATGGTAAGTAATACTACAAATTAATTTGTTAATAAAAATCTAAATAATTTTAATACTTTTTTATTATGATTTTTTTATTCAATGTATAAATTAACTTCATCGTTTATATATATATATATATATACTTGTATCTCTGTAACCGACATTTTCCTGCACTAGTTATGTAATATAGCGTTCTTTATACATTCCCTATTATCTTTTTACTATACTAAAACATGTATGATATGTTTAATGACATAAAAAACGAAAAATGAAATATTTTGAAGATACTTCAACAATGAAATATTATTGATGACTATGATTATGATTAATTTCAAAATACTTTTATTGATTAACTTCCTTTTGGCAATAATTATTTTACTTACAGAAAAATCTAATTAAATTGATTTGAAAGAAATTGTTTAATTACTTTACGAATGTCCTTATTCATTATTGAATTTATCCCAAAATTAAAAATCAACTAGCCAAATTGTGTTTCAATTTGCACTTTTCACAAAAAGTATCGTATGTAATACGGGAGAAACAAACTTTCGTAAGCTTGTTTTTCTCTCTTGTTACATATTATACTTATTTCTCTTTAGAAAATAATATTAACTTTTCATTTTCATAACTATTAAATCTTTTTTCAGTTGCTGTACTTATAAGTGTTATTAGATTACACTCGAAACAATGATATTAAAATATCGGAAAAATATATTCGACAATGTATTAAAAGTGTAAAAACGGGTTAAGCAAAAACAAAAATCATGTATGTAACAAACAAACAACAACAAATTTGACTAACAAATCTAATAATTTGTTTCATATAAGCTGACGTCCGGTTTTATGTAAAAATTAATTAGCCGAAAAGTATTTGACGTAATTTTGGAAAAAAGGATTGAGTGGGCTAGATTTGTGTTTGTGTACGGATTGCATTTATATCTAGCGCCACTATCTGATTCATAACGAAAAGCTCTCGGATTTGTTGACGTGCCTAGATAAATGCTCAGACAGGATTCGCAAAATCGTTTCAGACCTACGTGACTTTACATATTACTGAATGCATATTAATTTGGCCGACGTCATATTCGTACTTTATATAAGAATCGTGTAAGCCCACAAGTGATATTGTTGCATTCCAGTCAGCCATTCATTTGTTGAACGATGACAAACACAAATTTTACGAATAATTTTTGTTTAATATAATTCAATTATATTAGCATTATCATGTTCGTTGCTGTTTTAATTACAAACGTAGATGTGAATAATTCTTAATGTGTTAAGAATTTTTAATTCTTAACACAAGTGTTAAGTTTTTTATTATTAAACAGTTATAAAAACTGTATCACATATAATGTATTATATCTTGATTATGTATTAAAAATAAAATTGAAATTTATATACTTAAAATACAGTAAAAGATTATTTAGTATTTTATATACAAAAGGATGTAACTGCCATGAAACTTGTGCATATTATAACTTAAATAAAAATAAAATAAATTAAAAAATGTTAAGACTGCTCAAGATGAGAAACGATGAACTTCAGCTAAAAAATCGACAGGAATAAAAATATATTTAAACAGGAAATTAGGAAATGTTCTCTTCAATTACCGCTAACTTAAAGTTACATAACTTTTTTTATATCAACTTTAATTTTTGTAACTCAAAAAGTTATTAATGATACTAAACACGTATCACTTATTTTGCTAAAGACTTTTCTATACAATATATTGCACATATATGTCCGTAGATTATTCTCCATTAGCACATTTTTGCGTAAAGAACCATTTTATTCGTTTCCGCAAACGTGTGAACTTCGTCAATATTTTACCTCTCATTCCTTTTATACAATGATAGTACGCTTGTCCACAAAAATTCCGTGTTCATCGCCACAAAGAGCTGTTCTGCATTCGCCCACGATGTATGTCAAATTCAATTTCAATCATCCCTCGATTGGCATGGTACTGCTGATGGCGTGTTTTGGTATTTAAACATTCAGTATAAAATACTTCAAACCCGCCGTAGGCATATTTTTATTTTCAATTTGCATATCTTTTTTAAAATATAGTATACCATAAAGTTTCAAGACTTTCAAACGTTATTTACATAAATTTACAATGACATTTGAAAGAAACAGAAATTTATAAACTTACTCTATGAATTATTAAAATGAAATACTTCATTTCAACTAATATATTTTGATAAAAAATATTTATGATATTATTATTGATATTATCATATATTTAAAAAAATGAATATGTTCTTTTACTCTTCTTTACTTGTAATTTTTACAATATGATATAATAATCACGAGATAGAAGTGGATATATGATAATCATTGAAGATTATTATGAAAGTTAATAAAAATTGTTTCTTCAGTGATTATAAAATATTTACATATTTAAAAAAATACTATATAATTGCTTTCATTGGATATCATTATAAAACTGTAGTACCATAAAAGATAAAATAGCTACTATACAAAATATTTTTATGTACCCGCAAAGCAAAATTAATAATGAATATTTGAGGTTAAAATCGAAAATCCCATGATTATATAAATTACATTATTTTCGTAACGTATTTAGCAGATTACATTTGTCTTTAACTTAAAGCTCTGCATTATTCATAAAAGAAATACATTTTCATAATCTCCTTTTAATCGAAGTGTAAATTTCAAAACTAGGTTTACAAATATTAATAAATAATGATTAGCAATTCATAATAACTTAAAAAAACGTTTATTTAAAATTAAGGTTTTCATTCATTTCAATGCATAATGAAATTATTTTGTCATAATTGGGTGCATTGAATTCATTATTTAATAATCATAAGTGCACGGATGAAATTAGGAAATATCAATACATTGAATTTGCATAGACTTATTCTAATCATAAATCGATCGTTGTATTTGTGAATATAGATATATGAAATATATAATTTACTCATATAGATATATATGAGTTATTGAATCTTACAAATAATATTTTTAGTTACTGTTCATATACATTTTTTGTGTTCTATTTGTCATGACAATGTTACATAAATATTGAGCGAAAGCTGTCATATCTTCGATTACACATAAGGAAATAACTCATTAAAAATTACTATGTATCCGAGTAAACTTGTGATGGTAAATGCATTAAGTAAATTTTACTTTTTGACTTAGTAGTTTTTTTATAATTTTAACATTATAAAAAATATCCTTCTCTGAGTTTCGAACTCTGTACCTGCCGCTGTTTCTTAATACGCCGTCGTACTTTAACCTCGCGGCTATTCGCCCGACTGTCGTTAAAAGGCTTGTTATGTTGCTTTAACTATCAAGGCGTGAAATTTACTTTCACATAATATTTACAATGAGACTTAGTAAAAATTCATCAAATATTTGTAAAAATTACTATTAATTTAGTAAAAATTCATCAAAATTAAGCAAATTTTAGTCAAAATCTATCAATTATCACGAAAACGACATTACCGTCACAAGTTTACTCGAATACTTAGTAATTTTTAATGAGTTATTTCCTTACGTGTAATTGACAAAATTATATTGATGAAAAGAAAAGAGAAATAGAGAGACACGCCTCCTCCCCGTTTTCTTCAAAAATTGATCGCGTTCGTTGCAAAATAATAGGGCAAGAAAGGACACTCTTGCAATGTCCTTAAAATCGACATCAACATTATTTAGAATCATACGAATAGAATCATCCATCCGTAAAATCCGAGAAAACGTCCATATACCCACGTCAATAGAGGGACTATAATCACCCACGTGCGAAGTCAACGCCAACGCTGCCACTTGTATACAAAGTTGCCAATTCGACCGTAATGCAGAAAATCAAGCTTGACCCAAATCTCAGCGGGCATCAAGCTCCTAGTAATTCTCGAAATCGCCAACCTCGGTGAAAAAGATACCTGAAGTAATACGTAAAGGTCAATATTTTAGCATTTAGTTGAGCCCTTACCCGAGCGCCCTGTGTGTCTTAATCGATTATTTAGTTTTTTAATATAAAATATTGTTGCATGTGCCTTGAACTTATTTCCTCACAGACGAAAAATATATACATAAAATATATATTTAAGTGTTATTTTTGCTATTTTTGTTATTTACGGAATACTAATTTCTAGAATGTTATTTTTATTATATTTCTCAATTAGAAGCAAAGAAAGATTTCGATAATTCCATTACTATCTAAAAAATGCCTGTTTGCACTGGCGGGCAACCCCCGCAACGAAAATACCTGTTTATTCATTTGCACGGACCATGCCATATCGCCTTAAGCGAAACCTACATTTTCTGGTTATTAATGTTATTAATAGCTTTTTTATCCCCAAGTGCTGTTATAAAATGCATATTTGCGACCGTTGACCAGTTTTCTTTTTCTTAGCTTTTCCTTTATCGATTTTCCTTTCTTCCCTTCTCTACCTCTTCAGCGATTATTTTTAAGGAAGCACCGGATACAATTAACGCTAACACAACAAGCCGCCTTCTAAGGATGCAGCATGGACAACGTCCTACCCCCAACAACCGGGTTAAAAATCAAGTCCGAACAACTGGGTGAATAACGCAACTACGAACCTATTATGCTTCGACTAGCGTCTCGACAGCAAGCCTGGAGGTTCAGTAGCCCCGATCATCTTTAGAAATACGATACCATGGTAACCTTGCGAATCTCGCCGACAATAGTCAATAACATCTACACCAGTCCACAGACTAGGACAGATTTTCTGGCCTCTGACTTGTTACCGATGCCTCGTCGTGAGAGTGACCTAAGTCCGACCATGCGGAACGTCTCCACTGCGTCTACTGCCCAGTGCTCCGATGTTCAGGGAAAAACACGAACTACCTGGCCCTTTAGCTGGCGTCTGAGGTTAGATGTATTGCCTTTTACCCGATCCTGTGGGGAATTTCGGTCTGGAGGATGTATGGATACTGGCACGGCACATCATCCAGCCATCCAGTGATCTAGCCCGAGTCGCATACTATCATTATGTCTAATTACATAATGATAGTGTAGAATTAGACAATTCCAGTCGAAAGGTGTCACTTGAAGTAAATTAAAAAATATGAAAAAGAAAATGTTCCGACAATCTATTACAGAAACCAAATCCTTGGTTTATGTATTTACAAATATTACATATTGACAAAAGGTATTCTTACTACTCCATATGTTATAGCTGACCTTGTCCTATAATGACATATATGTAATCATCATAAAAAAGTTAATCAAAAAACTTCTTATCCTTCACAATAAACATTGATATTTTTCGTCAATTTCATCGTGCATACACGAATAATTATGAAAACATATCACAAAAAGATGTTATTTCAATATCCCATGATAAGTGTATACAATAAAATAAGCGACGAACATGCTTAAGTTAACAGTCTTCACAAGATTTCCAATAATATGCAGACCTCGTTCCTTCGCAAATTACTCATTGACCCAAGTGGAACTTAGTTTAACAAGGCACAAATTTAATTCGTTTATTTTGACCTACTCTGGTTCCAAATTTTATCGAAATACAGTCAACATTATCACACTGATTGTATGAAAAAATCGTGAAAACATTTTTTTACAATTAAATAGCTCTCATTTGATTAATAATTATTGATTATTATTCATAATTTTGATCATGCTCTTAAACACTTTAAAATATTGTTTTATTTCTAATTCATCAGAATTAATAATTCGAACATTCATTAAATTAATAATGATAATTGAACTTAGAACCCATAATAATGAATCTAAGCGTTACAGCTTTGTAATGTACAGACAAAGTGATGAAAAGCTGTATAGAAATCGATTGCCGAATGTAAATTGAACTCACTTCCGAAACTAATCTAATTGATCAGTCCTGGAACCGAAAAAAAAATCGATTCGAGTTTTGTCTTTCTTTTTTCATTGTACTTTTTGTTTGTTTATTGATTAGCCGTCGCAATGTTGGCGCGCATCACACGAATTTGCAGATGTTGCTATTTTCCTTGCCAAAGTCTGTGCGATATCTATCAGTTTGATAGGACTTCGGGGAACAATCATTGTCTCCTGCTTCATATCAGTTCCTTTTGCAAGCGTCTTGGAAAACTTTATTGCAGTCCACTGCCAAACCTTCGATCTTTTAAAACTACACAGCGGACATTGATAAATATGTTTAAAATCCTTAAAATGTTAATAAAACCGTTTAATTGAGATATAATGATAAGATATCATTTTTGCTGAAATTATAAAAAAAACTAATTCATGATAAACAAAACCGCAATAAGCAATTCTGATTACTTCATTTCTTGCATGTAAATGTGCTTTTTAATTTTTTTACATACAATACCTTATCTAGAAATTGAACATTATTTATTAGAAATATATTGTATACATTTATTAATAAAAATAGAAATACGGAAATTCAAAAGAATTTTAAATACAATATTCTCATACTTTCTACATTTGAATTAGTGAAATTCAAATGTAGAAAACGAATAATTCGACGTATCTAACGAATAAAGTCCTATGTCGTTGTGCCGTTGAAAAAGGCCTATGTGCTATCTTGTTATATAGAAGATAGGACGTTTTACAACGATGCAACGACATAGAACTATTCGTTAGATACCAAGAATTAATATAAAAATTTATATTTAAAATTGTAATATTATTGAATACTTATGGAAAATCCGTGGAAAAGGCAATAATTTTTAATGAAAAGTTGCGAAATTATACCAATTTTTACTATGTATACGTAGTAAAAATTGATATTAAAGTAGCAATTTTGAAATAAATATTATTCTAATGTGCTACTTAACCCTTTATTTCTCATTAGGTTATCCCCTCTCCTGTCGCATGCCTCGCGCCATTCACGTGACAGCCGATGCGCCAGTACCGCATACAAATAGGGAGCGTGATACAGAAATTTCATTTTGTTAATATCATTTCCTTTTTGAAATGGAATGTTGTCAGATTTCGTCTTATCTGTACTTTTCTTCCATTTATTTTTGGCAACATTTTTAAAAATTATAATCTCCTTTCATGGTTTTCTTTATTTACATCTGTCAAATCTTAACTGTAGGTTAGGAATAGGTTATACTGCGAGTAAATACGGCACTGGCGCACAATCCGCGGAACCAATGAACGCATCGCGACACACACGCAAGTAAACAAATTGAAATTTATTGGCTGTTCCCCTTCTCCGCTCACATTTATACGATTTCGAGCGGTTTGAGAAATAAAGTGTTAAATATCAAATTTTACTACGTATAGCAGTAAAATTTTCTCCTCTTTCCAATATGTTCTCAGATTACTACGTTCTTTAGCAAACATTCATAAAAAATTAGTAAATATTTTTCTCAAATTTCCCTCAGTATATACATGAATTTTCCTATATATACTGTTTCGTAAGAATTTTCCTGTGATAAAATGAAAATATATACACAGAAAATAGTTTTGTTATGCTGTTGTCGCTTTACACTTTTGGGCGACTGGTTACCCCACAGTGCGACCGCTTTATTATATTGTGGGGCAACTAGTCGCCCAAAAAAGTACGATCGCTATACAATATATAGAGTGCGTTTAGCTTTACGTCGATTTGGTAAAGCAGGTCTATCGCATGAGACAACGACTTTCCAAAACTATTTTCTGTGTAGAAATTCTATAGAAATTCCTAAACAGTCTAAATATATTTTTCGTTACTTAGCCATGAAAAGTGCACTTTTCACTCCTAGGAGGAAATCGAAAAGTACTTTTTTCCTTCCCTCATAACGAAAAATATAGTTCATACCATGGGAGACAAACAGAAATCCCTTCCTCGTGCGCCTTCGGCTCGGATTGTAATCGCATGAACTTCGCACGAGGAAGCGAATTTCTGTTTTTGTCTCCGTTAATATGAAATATACTATATCAAATCAACACGTATAACCCAGCATTACAATACTTTCTTGTAAACTTAATAAGAACATTTCTTTTAATGTATATATAAATATGTTTGTTTAAAAATTAGAATATGTTCTGAAATATTTAAACTGCAAGTAAATAAAATACAATTGTTCAAATTTATATGACATAAATAATTACATTTTTAGCTTTATATATATTGTTTTTTCATTTTTATTATATTAATTTGATTTTTTTGTATTTCGAGAATTCTAGGATTGTTCGGATTACTTTTACAATGCACGTTCATACGTTGGATCAAACCATATATGTTTTCATAACGATGAGTCCTCAACTTACTTTCTTTTGAATTTTTTGACACTTTGTTAAGCAAAAAGAACAACATTTGACAGGATTTCCGACATTTCGGTCAGTGAGAAATGTCGTTGCCTAAACGTACGTGGAATAGTGTTATATTTTTATTATTTCAGAGTGACGAAGGGACATTCGGAAAATCGGTCAGGCGACGTCGTTCAGCGCATAATCAAAACACCGTCGAAAAATAAACGGGCGTCCGTCTGAGTTTTTATGATGAATTTCACATAAAATGGGCAATATGCCAAGATGTACGAAACCCTCACATAAAGCACCTCAAAAATTGTACGATTGGTTGATGATGTGATTATATACAAATATTTGACATTTCACACGCATCAAAAATTTAGTTCATTGTGTACAACGTTCTATTTTCCAGTCTAACTTTTATCCTCTTTTATACGGGTGTTGAACTTTTATATTAGACTGGATAATCTGATGTTATATACAATAACTTAATTAATTCATTGGATGTATAATTTTGTTGCAATAATTTTTTTTGGTTGTCTTAACTTAAATATTATAATTTTTTCAAGTAAATACAGAATTGCAATAAATATTTAAATTTATACTACTAAAATTCAAGTTTAAACTTAATAGAGATAAATTGATAAAAGAAAATAAATTATAATTTGACAGGAAGGGTCAAATCAATCAAAGTTCAATCAAAGTTTACATATTAAATATTTTTATCAATTATCTAGTATTTATCAGTAGTATTTGACTATTAGTTGATAGTCAAATACTGTTTTCAAATAATTGTTACCTTTATCGCTTCTTTAAAGGACTTTTAAAGACATTTTAAAGATGGGATACATGCATCAAAGTCAGTTGTGTAAAACTGAATGTTTGGTACTGGACGGCAATAAAACTTTCCAAGATGTCGTAAACAAACCAATACGGTGTTCGCAAACATATGGTGTTTTGCTTATGTTTTTGCCTTCTGTTTATGCCTTTTCGATTTACAAGTTATATTATTTATTTGTAAAATCGTTATTTCAATAAATAAAAATGTTTCAGCTTTACATCGTTTACATGTTTTAATAAATTTATTTCACTTCGGCGGTATTAAAGTTTATTCAATTCCGCTAAAAATAACTACATGGTTTAACAAGGTAAAGCTATATAATTTACATTATAGTAAATACATTAAATAAAAAAAATAATAAACGTGTTTTACTAAAATATAACACAAATTTGAATAAATTGCTTTAATATATGAGGAAATCAATGGAAAAAAGTTATATCGACTGTATTGTACAGTTCTGTAATATTAATCATTAAAATTGTGTTTGTGAATAAAAGAACATTCAAATTTCAGTAATAATCGACCATGAATCGCTCAACTCTTTGCATTTTAAATCCGTACAAATCCTTTGTAGGAATAAAGTCAATAAAAAACGGAAAATGGCCAACTAGCCACAGTTACTGTCCAAATATCTATGATCCTTTTGTCTCCAATCTTCATTGAATTCTCATTGAACAATATGAAAGAAAAGTTGGAACAAAAATTATTGCATGCAACTGACAACAACAAAAATACCGCTTGTCTTTTATTTTACGCTTTCGTACTTTTTAATGAAATTTCCTACCGTAAATATCTTCCAAAATAAGAAATTAACGCTTTTCCACAATTTTAAGATATTTAAAATAAAACTAAATGTGTATTAAAAATTAATAACTTCAAATACAATAAATATTACATGTTACATAAAACGAAACCATTTATATAAAATAATTTATGTTGAGATAAAAAAAAATAAATGTTGACAAACAGTATAATTTTATATTTTTGTGCATTAACGATAATGAAAACAATTTGTTCGTTAAATATTGCATATAAGGAATGTTTAACGTTCAATTTATCAAATAGAAATAAATATTATTTTTTAAATAAAATTGATTGAATAATTGGTTGAAAAAAATTTGAGCGTAAATGTTTAATGTATCTCTTTTTTACCAGAATAATTTACACAGTTTCTAGTGCTTTTGTATAGAAATAAATTCCATAGAAAATTCATGCAAAAATGAATTCTTCTACAGAAATTGTATGAATCTGTCCATAATGTCAGAATAACACTAATTTGCATGCATAAATCACTGAAAGTTATTGACGGATTGTATAGACCATTATTATATAGTTATTATTATTATATATTATTATATAATTAATTATATAATATATATATATATTATATAATTAATTATTATATATTATATCAGTTACCATTGTTATAGATTGAATTCAACATTCTCACAAGTGAAGATATTTGCTCGTTCGCTTGATTCTTCTTCACTTGAATATTTTCAATGACGATGCAATATTTTTTCAATATTTTATGTATGAAGTGCTGAGAGTTTCTTTTATGTTGAATAATTGCTGACACAAAATTTGCATGTAAAGGTTGATTTTCCATAATCGTTTCTCAGAAGCTACTTCAACAAATCCGTGAAGAGAGATAACCGGAAACACGTTTGAACCATAAATTTCATCATCATAATTGCCCGTCACTGGTCATTTGCAACCTACTTAACCGAAAATGTGTACGTCTTTGGAATCCATATTGGTGTTTGCTATATACAGGTGTATATACATATTACGGGCGCAAGAAAATATGCATTTAGTTTGACATTCTATATAATTGACGTAAATAATAGTAATGGCAATACTGATGCGTACTTTAAATTATATTGTATTTTATATTTTAATATGTTCAGTTATTTATTACGGCGTCAAATTAAAAAATAGCAAATTAAACCTATAAGAGTCATATAATTTATTCCTTTATATAATATTATAATCCATAATATTCCATATTTCCATATATTTAATTATATAAAGATGATATGTTAGCTTTTAACGCCAATTCATGCGTAACGCCAATAAAAACCAATCAAATTACAGAGATTTTTTGACAATTCTAATTTTGAAAATTGTTTGACATTTCAATGTCTTTAAATTATAGGCTAAGTAAAACTTTTAGAATAAAATAGTTACATTTGTCAAAAAAAATTAAACACGAAATAATTATAAATAAATGAAAAAGGTTAGTTAAAAAAAATTAAACATTTAATATGTGCGCGAGTATTGCGCTATACCCTCGTATATACAATCATCCAAAAGTTAACCTTGAACAATATTAAATTCACAAGATTTAACTTTATAATATAAAACGGTTGAATTGTTCACATACGCTTAAACCCACTATATTAGATCTCCATTTTGTTATTACCATAGGTCAACGATGCCTCAGCTTACTGCACTAAACATTAATAAGCACGATAATTCCCGCCACTATTTCACGCGTCACTACGCCTGCGTAAAACACCCTAAGCATTGAAGTTTCAAGCCCTCTTCGATACTGTTCTTAGAGCTACGCTTCTAATATATCGACTCAGTCATACTCTACCGTATGACTGAATTTTATGCACAGTTAACTCGCTTATTTGTCTTCTCACTTTTGTGGCAACAACATTTTTTTCTTTTAACCGCTTTTTCCTTTTTTTTTGTACACAGCGAAAACGCAAGTTTCCAAGCCAATAGCTGTTTACTGCTATATAATGTATTAATTGCATTAAGTCAATTAATTGAATAGTTTTAAACTGTGCATGCTTAAGATGATAGAATGTTTTTATAATAAAAAAAATCAATATTTAATATGAACAATACGTAATATTTCCAATCTCGAAACAATAAAACGGAAAAAGAACAATTCATTTCTCTTCTTTGCGTTTCTCCTTTTCATTTCACTTTCCGTTACGTCGCTAGCATAATGAACAACTTTATATTTGCAAGCTAACGTAACAAATGTCACATGATCGTGATTGAAAGTTTAATTGCAAGCTAAATATGACATTGTTCGTCAAAGTGGGGTTATGTTGCCACTTACTTTGTGGTTTTGGAATTAAGAAAATTAACTGTCATTTGTGAAACACGGAACTCCTAAGCGACTTTGCATTTACGGGCAAATATAATACGACTGGAATCATTAATCATCCAATAGCTTCGACCATCAAATGAGCGGAGATAGACGAACTTCATTGCTTCTTACACGAGCTAACATCAAATATTGAATGAAGTCGCATGTAAAAAAGTTTCGTCAGAAAAAGATTTATTAAAATCACGAAAATATACCTGCAAACTTCCCTATGGGGAATTTCCAGACTTAACATACGACGCAAAATAGGCTTGATACTGGTAACACATTCTGCCAGTAGATCAGTACTGTGCCAGACTTGAATCAATCGTTTGTTTCCCATTGGGTTAATACAAAATTTGAACATCAACAAAGTAATTCATGTTTATCATTTTATACGAAAAATGCCTTTACTAATTATAAGATAAAAATGTTTGTCGGATAATAACTTGATTTTTAACCATTTAATAGGAAGACCGCATAACATTCACAATACTATGACAAATCCTCGTTTCTATCCAGTGGATGTCCATGTAGTATATTCTGTTCTGAAATAGGTGTATACAAGAACCGAAGATACTACATGGACAGTCACCAGATAAAAACGAAGATTTTTCATAGTATTGTCAATGTTATTCGGTCGTCCTTTTAAACGGTTAGAAATCACGTTAATATCCAACAAACATTTTCATCGTATAATCAATACAGGGCGTCTGTATAAAACGATGAATTTCGCATTGTGAGCACAAATATAAATGTTATACTGCAGATTATGTTTATTCAAGAAATAATTTTTTTTAATAATTTGAAAATATTTTTATTTTAATTATTTTAATTAAACAATAATTTTAATATATATTCAAAAAAATATTTTGAAAGCTAAAGTTTTTATTTTTAGTGATGCACATAAATAACTCTCGTAGTTATTATAACTACGAGAATTATTTATTATTTTAATGTTAAAAAGATTTAATAAAAACTGAGCAATGATTAAATATTTTGTAAAATGTTTATTATATACACAAATGTAATCGTACACAAATTTTGATTTCTTATCTGTGGATTAAAAACAGCTAACATAACTTATTTTTTCAAAATTCTCAAAATTAACTATACAATTTCATAAAAATTTCAAATAATAAATATAAATCACATCCAAGATTAGTACATTTTAAACATAAACATCGAAACATGACATCGAAATTAATTAGAACTCGCATGATCATGCGATAATCAATTTAGAAGTCGACTTTTAAATTGATTAACTTCTTAATTGAAATTATAAAATATTCTCAACACTTTTTTTTAAAAAAACAAACAAAAAACTCAGCAAAGAATAAAACCGTAGTACACTGGGGAGAATAAAACCATTAAACTAACTGCACTTGACAAAGATATACCAATACCGAGTAGAATCTACCTTATATATGAGTAAGATCACATTTACGAAATAAAATAATACCAATGTTTATCAACGACACCTCCTGTGTTAATGAAAAAATTATTCATATTACATTGTATATGTGTTTTCCTTATTAATTAAATAATGTGTATTAGTAAATTCTATCTTAATAATTTGTTATTTGATTATATAAAAAATAGTAATTATATTGTTCATTTCAGTTAAAATTTGACCGCTTTTTATAATCTCTAAATTCCTTTTAACATTAAAGCAATATAACCAAATATGACAACATATATCAATTTTTCATATAAATTAACATATATGTAAAATAACATTAATACATAATTAATAAGTATGTATTAATAATCGGAACATTAAAACCAAAATTACTAGTTTTACTAATAATTTTAATTAATCGTTTTTAATAATATTAAAAACGACACTCATATTACTTAAAATATTATTAAGGTTACTTATGCCTTTTATTATACCATACATTATTATTGCAATAGCATTTTTCGTTAAATCTAATTGTGTTTTGTTTCCCTTGTCTCCCAATTAATCAATAAAGTGAAATAGTTTATACACGCTGTTACTTCAGTTCTTGGTTTTAGTTTTGTTTGATTTGTTGATGAATTGTTGTAAAATGTTTTGTTATCGGAATATCTTGTGTTTATCTACAAAACTGTTTTACATATTCGTGTTATAATGATCTAAAGAGATAATATCCAGACATAATTCAGTGAATCTACATCATCATCTAGTACTTCGTAACATTACTTACATGAAAATTCAATAATGGTCCTAGACTGGAAGATTTGCCCTAGTAGATATTTGGTATTTCTAGTTTGTACCTTGTGTATAACATTACGCCAGTCCCTCGTCAACGGTGTAACAAGCTTTAACTCATTGAATCACGTGGGAACACTAACATGAGCGTAGTATTCCCACGATCCTCATACCGATTTGTTTTAAGATCTTCCTAGTTCAATGAGTTAAGTAATTTAGTTTTGTACAGAACATTGTTAGTCAAAATTAGTTTAACTATTATCAATAATAACAAATTAATGAACGATGTTATATGCATAGACAACTTTTAGTATTTCTATAACAAAGAGTTAAATTATATTCCAGGATAAAAACATATTCATGAAAATCCAGGAGACTGTTAACAAAATTGCTTTTCTACCTTTTCAATCGATTTTAATTTTATTTATAAAAAAAAATTATAATCTCTGTTTATTTGAAATAAATTTAGGGTATTATGATATTTAAAAATAAGCAAAAATTACCTTACATGAATGATTTATAAAAAGTACAACATATTATTAAATTGATCAAAAAAGTTAATCATTCACTCTCAAATTATAACGTACAGGGTTTCATGTACAGAAGTATGATATTTCAATCCACCATATTGGCTCACTTTCCATGATAGAAGGAGCTCCAATGTTTTACGACTCACAAATAAAATTGAATCGAACGAGGGTCTAAAAGGTTCTATGCCACTGATAGACTTCACATTGCGTATAACGTGTAATTCATTTTTCTGACATTAATTTATTGATTCAAATATCGTTGACACATAAGATTAAATATCCATTGATAATTTTGGCAACAAAAAAGCTTGTGTTTATGTATTAATTAAACTTAATACCATATTTTTTATACAATTATAAGAATAGATAATTAATAGTTAATTATAAATAATTCAGTAGACATCCAACACTTTGGTATTAATCAGTTTACATCAAATTGTATAGATTTTATTTTATGCTTATTCACATATGGCTTACTATGTATATTTATATATGAGAAGAAAACTTGATACTGTATATACCCTAGTAGAATTTTGACCTTGGCTAAACCTGGGGCCTTCTTGGGCAAACCCTGTTCCAAGATTGGACCAACATTGGCCCTATGTGGGATTTTTGAGGGACCTACATTGGTTTGAAACGCTAACCTATAAATTACCTAGTTAAATATTCCTAATATGGGCCTAACGAGGCTTCCCTGGTTTGGGATATTTGATGAAATCCAATGTTGGCCTAATTAAGCCTCAGTAGGCACACCTGGGTTTA
>JABFPJ010002702.1:0-18551 GCA_022817425.1 Gryon sp. ZL-2020
AAAAAAAAGAAGTAAGAAACTGTCAGAACATAGCAAGCAGAAATAGTTTGAATAAAACAAAGTAATTTTTGCCGGACTTTTAAGTTATACTAACTTGACATTTGACAAAAACTAACCTTTTTCGGCAAATTTGATATTAAACCAAGGTAAAAACTGCTTGACTGATCAAGTTGTAATTACTTGAAGTAGGTTGCCTGTCAATTCAAGCTAAAATTGTCAAAATGTCAAGCAGTTTTTCATTTCTTTTTTTTTGAGTGTAGGAATATACTGAGAATATAGTTACAACATATTGACAACGTATTCTAAATATAATGACAATATATTCACGATGTACTGTCTTATAAAATGTTACTTTAAATACACGAAATTGCTCCATTTAATGGCAAATTAAATAATCCGTGCGTTTTGTTTTATAAAGCATATTTAAAAGAATGAAATACGAATATGAAATGCGAGGATGTAAAGTGCCTGATTTCTTACTTCATGACTGAGGCTTCATTTAAAAATTCAATCCTCTCGCGATCGGTGGCTTGTTCGTTGACAGTCTTGACGGCGCATCGTACCTCGGGCTTTCCTTTGACTATGTTCTTAGCGATACCTTCGTAAACCATACCAAAGCTGCCATTGCCCAATTCTCGCAGGACCTGCACCTTCTTACGGGGCACTTCCCATTCGTCAGGCACATAAACTGTGCTGACATACTCGGGATTGACAGTCGCGATGAGCCGCATGCTTGGTACGGAACGTTTGAATTTTTTGCGTAACATTAAGAACATAACAAAGGAAACGATTAATAGAATGAAGAACGTTGTGATCCAGAATGACGTCCAGAACATGTTGCGAGTTGTGTACTCGTCGATCTGGAAGAATTGTGCGACCGTGTACGCGCCGTTGCCCGCGAGGGACGTCGCACGCACTCGCACTGAGTAATTTCCGGCAGCGAGGTCTTTCAATAAATATGTCAGCGAAGCATTCACGAAATCGTGTCTTGGAATGCAAACGATCGTTGGCTGAATCTGCAATGAAACAATTTTTATTTCATTATAATTATCGTTTGTAAAGATTCCCAGCGGCGAAGAGTCAATTCAAATCAATCAAATACATAAATATGTAAATTAGAATTTCATTCATTGAATTGGGTTTGTTTCCAATTTGATATACAATTAGATACATTTTTTAAAAAAATGTATCAAATTGTCTAAAAGTATGTCACATGTTGAGGCAGTGTGGTTTTTATTTCATAATTAAATAATAACATAATAAAATGCAACTCTTTGATATACAGGAGTTATTTTAATTAATTTTATTTTGTAAACAAGAAAATAAAAACGTTAAGTAAAAATGTTAATTAGTTCATAGAATGTGATAAAATTAACATTTCTTAAATACAACAAAATTATTATTTTCTTGTAAATAAATTGCACTGTCTCATCATGAACCTGCCTCAACATAAGTAACTCTCCCCTACTCATATAAAAAATGTTTTAATGAATGACTAACATTTTGTAAGTCTACTCGTTTATATTCAATTTGATAAGTCACAATCAGTCCATTGGGATTCGGTGGTTCCTTCCATTGTAATTTCATCAATGTCTGACTACTGTTACCAGTCTTCGTTACTTTGAAGCTATCTTGAGGAATATCATCCGCATTTTCCTTTGGTAAAGTTCTGCAAGACAAATCACAATTATTGAATCATCAATTGTTCATTGTTTAACAATAAAGCACATAATGAGTCAGAATTTCTCATCAAATGTTGCATCAGGAAATTAATTAAACTTCAATTTAACAAACTATGCTCTCAAAATTAATAATAATAATAATAACAATAATAACAATACCTATAAGTTCTGACACTAGTTGTAGAGCAAGGATTCGTCGTGTCATTAACATCATGAATAACTTCTCTACAAGCTTGAATTTCAATATTATAAGCTCCAAAGTGTCGAAGGTTTCTCATAACGAAAGTCAAATTTGAACTTGGGACGAATCTCTCGAACGTAAGATACGTGCCATCAACGATCTTGTCGGGTTTGAGTATCGGCAGTTGACTTGAATTTCGACGATTTGTCATGCCCGTGATGCTCTTTTCTTCCGGATAACTGTAAGTTTCGCGCTTCTTTGGCACCAAGCGCAGCAACACCGGAACCTGACGTCGTTGTCGTGAGTTCGTACGCTTGATGTAAACCTGATTATGCAGCGCATCCTCAAACGCAATTGAACTCGATACCTCCTTCTCACGCAATGACTTATTCGGCTCGCGATCAGAACACTCGCACGTCGATTCCTCGGTCTTTGGTATTTTCTCTTGTTGCTCTTTTGCCTTCTTACGCTCTTCCTCGGCCAACTCAATTACGGATTTTTTTTCCGGTAAAAGTAATGCTGTAAAATAAGATCATTCAGTTTATTCAGAATTCATTTATTTATTCATTTATTAAACAATTCTTATATGAAAAATCACATGACGATACTTTAATTGAGATTCAAGTGAATAATTTAATCAGCAAGAATAATTATTTCGAAATTTCATAATTTCGAAAATTAATATAAATGTTAAAGTTAACTTATATATTTGCGGCTTCAACTTGCTTTCAAGAAATAATATCTACTGCGCGTCATCTTATGGTAGATTTATTAACACCTGCATTGATAATATTGAAATATTTTGCCGCAAGGTGGCGCTTTGTAAGTATTTCTCGTAAATTAAAATGCAAAACTTACGTTCGTCACAGTAATTTCGTTCGCGTAAAAACGTGTCGTCGTCTTCATTCCATTCGCCTTTGAGAAAATAATAGGTGAGATTGCCATTGGCTTGAAGTGGTGGCAACCAGCTGATGACAAGCGAGTCGCTTGAATTGCTGTAGGTATAAAGGCCACGCGGGGGATTCGGTGAGCCCGGCATTGTTGTAAAATATTGCACCTTACTTTGCGCTCCCGACTTAATCGACGCAATTGTGTATGTTTTTACATAAAACGCATACTGAGTGTAGGGCTTGAGCTGAGTCATGATGTGCGAGTAGGAGGTTGGCACAGGATCTTCCTGTAACGAGTTGTTTGTTGTGTCTGACAGAGTCACGTCGTCCACTTTCCAGCCATCTCCACCACAGGCGTCTCGGCCATCGTACATTGTTACATTTCTAGTCGGAGCCTCGATAAAATAAACAACGTATCCCAAAATACCCCTGCAAACAAGATATCATATTTCAGTCGGAATTATCAATGACTTAAAGTAGAACTATCGTGAAATAACTTTTTCAGCACTTGTACGGAAAGTAGGTACTTTCCACACTCGTGCGGAAAATAGCCACTTTCCGTACTGTCCCGCGTGCAGAAAAATGTCGTTTTCCACACGGGCGCAAGCATCTTAGTACAAAAATATACTATTTCTCACACGATAAAACATTTTTTTGTTTTCGTCAAAAGTGGGACGAAAGTGGCACTTTCTCTCTCGATAGAGGAAAAGTGTTTTCATCCCTTAAATGACGTAATGGAAGATTATTTTACCTTCTTAAAATAATAGTTTTAAATACTATAAATATATATATATATAATAAAAATATAAATTAATGTAATTAACATTAATTATTATTTTATGGCTCATTATTAATGAATTATGGGAAGACAAACAATAATTAATGACGATCATAAGTGATCGGGTTAATATAAATGATCTTCATTACCGTGTTCTGCAATAATGATCGTTATTAGTTTAATTATTGCAGTTGATTATCAATAACATGTCATTCAAGTTTTAAAGTTGTTATAGGAGTCAAATTGACGACTAAATAACAAGAAAGTTATTGAAATGAATTAATTTGAATAAAAACTACTTCAATATTTTTTTCAAGTGATTGAAACTTCAAACTGTTATAATATAAACTTGTAACAAATATCTTTTTTTGTCAATATAAGCAATAATTTGACAAATTTTAAAATTTATTAAGTAAAAGTTTAATTTACAAAAATTCTATAATTTTGCACAAATCATAATTGAAACTCTTTAAACATAAATACGTTTAAAAAGTTTGCTATATTTTAAATTATAATAATTATAATTTATAACATATTTTTATTATAATTTTGAATAAAATTGCAATTAAAGTGACTCTCGTAGGATATCTAGTAAAAAGTAAAGAATACCAACCTAGGATCATGGTGCTTAAATCCCGTCCAATGTATGAGTGCAGCTTCTGGCGTCTTTTTGACGACTTCGACCTCAAGTTCCGTGACATTGCACGCGGCCTTATCACCATTGGTACTTGGTGACACATCGATATCATCCGTCTGCTTATCAAGTCCACAAACGTCCTTAAGCTTTTCGATCTTATCCAAACAAAGCTTCGGATTGAAATGAAAGAACAGTCTGCCGGGCTTGTGCGGATCTCCATGCGAGTAAATTTTAATACGCGGATGTTTCTCCCAATTCCAGAGTTCCATCAAATTCTGATTGTCAAGCACAAGCAGGGTATAAAGGGCATTTTCAATGGACTTGCCTCGTATTTCCTTGAGATTGCGCAAAAAGTTTAACGATATTAAGGGAAAGCTGCGCACGACCTTCAAATAGCCATCGATAATCTCAATGGTGCCGAGATTTTCCTCCAACTCTTTGACGACGTTTCTACCGCCGCTCACTTGGATCTCAAGACTTCCGGTGATGTGCGTACAACCGCGCAACTTTTGCGCCGCGGCAATGCTGTCGACGTTAACACCAGCACAGGCCTTTAAACATTGGCCCTCGCATTGACGACAAGTTGCCTTGTTGTTCTCCTCGTGTTCCATATACCCGGGAGGACAGTCGATGGTGCAGCTGTGATTGAATGGCTTGTATGGATACATACTCACGAGATTCGCCGATTCACGCGGACGTTTCATCTTGCGACACTCCTCTTCGCTGATGCAACGTCGATTCATGAACTCAAAAGTGTTTGGCGGACATTTCGCCACGCACTCTTTGTCGCCGACCATCACGTCTCGACACACCTTGCAGTCTTTATTCGTCGGCCCAGTGCAACCGCCCAGACACGACTCATGGCAGCAGTTTCCCTTTTCGTCACACGCGCGATCCCCGCATTCCGCTGGACACACTGCAACATATTTTTATTATTATTATTATTTTGATTTTTTTATTAGAATTCAAGTAATGATAAATAAATGTTACTTTAAGGTCCGTGGAAACAAACATTCTCAAATGAGAAATCATGTAATTTCTCATTTGATTATTATAGAATTAAAATAGATTATGTATAATTTAATCAGTAAAAATAATAATATTTGCAAAAAATTATATTATGTAATAAACTATATATAACAAAAATATTCAATTTGTGACAAAAAACATTAATATTTATATATAAATATATATTTTTGTTATGTATAGTATATTATATAATATATTTTTTATTATATTATAAATGTCTTTACATTTTATATTTCTTTTAATTTGTTTAATTAAAAAGAAATTTAAACAAATTTTAACTTTAAATAAAAAACGTTCCACTTTATAATGCATTTTATGCAAAGTAAACATTTTTTAAATATATTATGCAATTTTGATAATAATTTCTACAGAGTTGGATGGAAAAATTGACGATGAAGAACGATTTAATTTTGCCGCTGACAATAAATAAAAAATATGTGTTTGAAATGTATAGCGCAGTCGCATCATAAAATCATATAAACGCTTGTCAAGTGTGCTTTACGTTCATATACATAAACATCAATTTTGCCTGCAAAATACACGTTTATGTGAAACAATGAGACCGTTGCACGTCAAACTACATTACAATGTAACTGGTTAAAACTGAAATATCAATCGAAGTACAATGTATCAATTCTTCATTATCAATTTGTTCATTCACATTTCACACTCAACTTTCGCTAAGAGCACCATTGCTACGAGCAATTTGGAAAAGGGCGCGAAATTCAAAGCAATTTAAAAACAAAAACAATATAAACTAATAATTTAGAATTGAGAAAAGTCGCAAAACCGTATAGAAGGGCAAAATTGAATTAAAATGTATTCCATCATGAGAAATTTGAATAAGTTTTAACAAGTTTCGCTTAGAAATTTATAGAAATAAAGTGTTATCCAACAATTTTTAATACGATTTTGTGTTTCTATTCAGTTTTGCAGTTTTTTTTAATACGGTTCAAAAATTTCTCATTTACCGGGGTGCTCTTAGTGGAAGTTGAGTGTATTTCGTTTGGATGGTGTAGAATTTATTTCTGCCGCTATGGCGCTGCAGTCAACTATGCAGGAATCCTATATAAATTGTGTACAAAATAATAGTAAAACGTTGAAATACAAATTTAAATAAAAAAGAACAATAAAGTTGAATACAAATATGATTGAACAAATCACCTTTTTGGCAGTGTCGTTTATTCCAACACATGGATTCTTCTTTTTTGGTTGGTTTTGCTGGACATTGCTTATCACAAACTGGACATGCATTTTTTTGGTTGTTCGCCTGCAAAAAGAGAAAAAGATCAAATACAAATCATAAACAAGTACACATTTCGTTTTTGTATATCAATCGTGGACAAGTATTTTTCAACGTTTCATCCGAATTTCACATCTGTGTCAAAATTTGCAGCCTATTATCGGCTTTTCATTAAAACACCAAATAAACAAGGATAACTTTACAAAAGCGCATCAACACAATTAGAGTATCATGTTACAATCGATATCCTTTCATTCATTCAACCAGCTTTTGATTCAAACATACAAGTCTATAATGTATTAATGGATCAAATGAAATTGTTTTATAATTATTAAACGAAATTAATAAATAAAAATACTTAAAAAAGTAAAAGAATAAAAATATTAAAAACATTTTGTTTTTTACAATAAAGAAAAAAAGGAGATGATAATTGAAGTTGCATCGAATACGATGGGTGAATAAATCGCGATTAGAGGCACAATCGATTACTTTATAGATTCGAAATATCGATTAGTTTAGTCTATCAAATATTTGTTTTTGATTTTCAAAATTATTTTAAGAATAATCAAACAAATTATTGTTTGTTTTCTTTGTTTATTTTGATTGCCTTGTTTCGATTGTTTTATTTTGATCATTTTGTTTTGATTGTATTATTGTTTTGATTGTTTTATTTTAATAGTTTCGTTTTGATTATTTTATTTTGATTGTTTTGTTTTGATTACTTTATTTTGTTTTAATTGTTTTGTTTCGATTTTGTTATTTTGATCGTTTTGTTTTGATTGCTTTATTTTAAATGTTTTGTTTTAAAATTAAAAAACCATTTAAAATTTAAATGGTTTAAATTACATATTAATCGATAGACATTAAACCTTTAACAATGTTAACCTTCAAAAAGAAAACTTATTAAATCCTGTTATTGAATATAACAATTATTTTACATTAAATTTTTTTTGTTTCAATAAGTCGATTATTTCAATAAATTTATACGAGCACAAAAATAATCGAAAAGCGGAGCAATAAATGCAAAACTGTTGTCCACATCTTTATTAATCCTTTAACCCGACGATATCAACACGTACTCGACGAAAAGCGGCGGTAAAGTTTGATCAAGGTTTGCTTACTTTGCCAGGCGTACTTACAAGCATGCATTTTGTCGCTTTCAATGATCCAATAAATTTCACTTAAGATAGAAGAATCAAGAGAAATATGCGCAAAGTCATAGAAACGACAATAATCCCGTGCAAAATGTTTTAAGAACACTTAAAATAACAAAACGTGTTTTTTATAATATACAATATATTATATTTATCACATATAACATTTGAGTTTTATTGCATTTTGATTAATGTTTTCATGCATTTTCGACTATTTAATTAATTCTTGTTTTTTATTTCATGAATAAAAGTATTTTATTGTGTTTAAAACAGGAGGGAGGAAGAAAGTGTAAAAATATAAATAAATTGCAATTTATTTCTAATAAATATTTATACATTTCTAATATTTTTTTGGCGTCAATTCAAAAATGCAAGATTTCATTTAACTTTAACAAATTCGTCAAAAAAAAAACTTCGTAGTAAAAGCAAGACTAAGTAGCTAAATCGTACATTTGACGTGAAATAATGCTAAGAATTCAAAGCAGTGAAACCAGCTGAGTCGAAACAATTTTGTCGCATTAGTAGTGCCACTGAGGCTCGCGATAATTAAGCATTTTCATCCTCTTGTGATACATTATTTTCAACAAGCACTCTTCGACGAGCACTATGAACAAACTAATGTACGCGCAGGCGCATTTACGAATAATATACGCGAATCGTAATTTAACGTTCTTTCATGTTTAGCCTCTTTTACGATTATTCTCATAATTATTATCATATATATGGCAATATATCATAATACATGGCAAATATATAATCGATATATGGTTCATATATGGTCAATATATGGTCAATATATGGTCAATATATGATCAATATATGGTCCATATGTGGTAAATATATTGTCTATATATGGTCAATATATGGTCACTATATGGTCAATATATGGTCAATATATGGTCAATATATGGTCCATATATTGTCAATATATGATCCTTTTTACTAGGGATATATATATACTGCACAAAAACGATCATTTTTCTGTACTTGGCCAAAGACACTACCGTATCTCTTGATATATATATCTTGTTCGTTCTTTGTGTCTTTTTTGTATATAGTCAAGAAGAAAAAAGATACAAAGTACAAACCAAGTTATCACGAACGAATTACTACTGTTTTGCACCTGCATGTCGCAGTGACAACTAACTAAACGTTTTAACGAGAGTGTCGAAAGACGCTCTTTTGCCAGTTGTGAATTTGAACAAGAGCCCAGCGCTCCAGCTCGAGTGCTTTTATTGCTGATTCGAGTGAGAATTATCTTATTAGGCTTGCAATCGAGATACAAATTTTCGAGGGTCGTTCATTCTTCAGGCAAAACTTCGGTCGAACGGAATTCGTAGACTCGGTTTACGAATCCCTTCCTTTTTCTTTTTCTCCTTTTCTGTTTATCCTTTTATTTCTTTTTTCTACGTTTTTTTTGTTTCTTTTCAATGTCTCCCAGTGAGCTTCTTGAGGGAAAAAGATACATCGGCCAGAAAATGTGTTGCAATTAAATTGGGATGTTGATGAATTCATTAATGCGATTCTCAGCCGAAAGAACAGCCCATTTGCGGAGGATAATTTGGTATCGCGATTGGCAGCGTGTTTCGTCGACTTCAAACTGGTTCAACGCGAACTTTTAATTAGCCGTGAAGTTCAAGTTGCTTTAACTGTTTGACAAGAGATTTGGGGTATAATTAAAGAAGTTTGCTTAAGCTATCTTGTTTTTATTTGCGAATGCAGAATACAAATTTGAAGTCAGTTTTTCAAAATGTACAATGGCGGATCAAAATTTTAATAAATTAAGAGTAACCTTAGATGTTCAACATTCAAAATGGCGAGACCAATATGGCCGACCAAAATGTAAAAACATTTTGTATATTAAAACCGCCATATTGGTCTTTAAAAATTCATGTTTTCATATTTCGGTCGGCCATATTGGATCCGCGATTTTGAATTTTGATTTTGAACTTTTCAACTGTGTTTCATGGTTTACCCTTGATTTGTTACAATTTTGGTCCGCAATATTGTTCGCCATGTTGAATTTGAAAGTAAAATTCATTATGAAGGTAAGTGTTGAACCACCATATTACATTCGCCATTTTGAATTTTGAAAAATCTGATTTCAGAATCGTAGTCATCAATCTCAAAAACCTTTATAAAAACTTATATACAAAATCCTGTAACAATGTCTACGTTGTTGTTATATATAACTTGTTGTTAATAATAAAAAATATATATATATATATAAATATTTATTTCAAACTTAAGGCGATTTACTCGTTACAAATGTACACTTGACTCTCTCAAATGTCACATTCTCAAATGTCACAATCTCTCAAATGTAACGACAAAAATCTCCCAAAAGTCGCGAAAATTCGTGGTGGGGACAAATGTAGCCAATCAAAATTGATTCGCTTCGTGACATTTGAGAATTTGTTCTGCCCAATTTTTGTGACATTTGAGAGAGTTAAGTGTATATTCTTTAGAACCAGTGTATTCGCGGGCTCCTCATTTACGACTGACTTCACTATTCAAGATGCTGTTCTCTCTTGACCTTTCGCGTCCGAAAACCCAAACAATAAATAATAACCTCTTAACGCTCATATATACAAATAACAGAGCTCTCAAAATTCCATATAAGTATAATTATTATGGATCAAAAAGTTATTAAGTAAAACAAATGACGATATAAATACCCTAATAACGTGTTCGTCAATGCCAGATTTTGCGATGAGGTCCCATTCAATGGTGTCTACGTAGCAGAGTGAGGGATTCTTCTCAAAGCGTACGGCACCCCGTACGATGTCTGTCAGAGAGTAGAGACCAATTTCCTGCAGATTCATCATCTCGAACGCCACCAAAGCATAATTGATAAATAACGAATGACCACGAATCACCGCCAAATTAGGAAACAATTGGGTGAGATTCCGCAATCCATTTACTCTGCAAATATAAACGTTGTATGTTGTTAATTTCGTGTATATCGAGTGAAATATAATAATATATAAGTTCCAAATGAAATGCAAATATTCGAAGAAAAAAGAAAAAAAAAACAAAAGAGTAAAAGAAAAATCAGTCTAAATGTAAATATACACATAAACGGTAAGTGTAAACATAAATATAAGCTATGAGGACAAAACATAAACACGAATGTAAACATCGACATAAATGTCCTTATAAACATATGTAAATACAAACATGATTTGTTTTGTTCTTTGAAACGAATGATAAAATCATTGTTGCTAATCATAGATCGAATTAAAAATACTGCCAAGTTTTGCTAAATATCAATTATCTGAACGACTTGAAAAACAAAAACAATCCACTTAATCGAAATGAAAACACGCAACGTTCATTATTGTCTTCTCGACGATCGTATTACGCCAGACATTAGGATGCACTGTTTATGAATGTAATTAAATTAATTCATTGCAAAATAATTATAGATGTTAACGTAATTGCGTATAATTTCACGGTAATAAGATGGATCTTAATTTTCAGTTTAGTTTTAACAGGCAAAATGCTCGTCATTTTGTTTACACTACATTCACGAGTTAAGACAAAAGTAAATAAATTCTTGTTTTTATCATAAATCAGCATGTCCATTGCGCAGGAAAGCGGGAAATATATGAATTAAAAAAATGATATGAAAAAAGCGAGAATTTTAGTATAAATTCTTTTTAATTCGGCAAAGTTCAAAATATTAAATAATATTTGTGTATTATTTTTTATTATTTACTATTATGTATTTAATTTATAATAATTGTTATTATTTATTTTATTTTTATATTTATTATTAAAAAAGCGTAATTATAAGGAATTGTTTACATTTGTTTCGTTGGTCACGTTTAGAGTTAGAATGTTGTTGATCATTTCAATGTTTACATTTTCATTTGAATGTTTTTCATTTGGAAACTCGTCATTTTGAAGGGTAAGTAGTTTAAATTCAGCATGTTAAATATTATACAGAAAAAGTAAGAATTAAAATAAATAAAATGTAACCACTTTATAAGTTCTTTGAATATCAATTATAAGTAAGAAGACATTATAATGTAAACAAACCTTGTTTTTCTTTGACAATGAAAAAAGACAAACAAAAAGTGAAAATATTGTTACGTAGTTTCTGGTAATAATACATTTTACAGTTTATGCACAGAAAAAGAAAATATTTCGATTCTTGGAAAATGGACTATTTTTTACTTAGAAGTAAAATTTTAAATAATAAATGTATAGAATATTTATTGCATTACTTATAAAGTTATATATGTTTGCACTTTTGTGAAATGTTTGACTCTTATAACCTTGTTTATATTTTAGTTGTTCTGATATAATAAATAAAATAAATGCAATGTTTTTTTCCATTTCAGTGAACACCCTGTTTATATCTTCGTTGTTCAGATTCAATGAAATTTATTAATATTATTTAAATGATTCTATATTTATATATCATGCAAATTATGTGCACTTTCGAGACAAAATATCAGTTATTCTTGAAAGTGGCTTTTTTTATGTCCACACGTGAAATCCATTTGTTTGTTTGCGGATAGACAAAGTCCTGAAAGCGGAAGTGCAACGAGAAACGCAGGAAGACGGCGAAAGGAAGAAGGAAGCAGAAAAAAGAAAGAAAATAAAACGGATAGGAAAAAAGGAACGATAGAGAGAGAGAGAGAGAGAGAGAGAGAGAGAGAGAAAACGAATAAACTTATTACTTTGTGAACGAACTATCATCTTACTTTTGATACCACGTCTACTGCGGCGGCCATTATTATGATCCGATTAATGTGCGGAAGGATCGGGATTCACTTACGAAGGGGACTTTGCTTTGTATTGTGAACGAATCATTTTATGGCCTGTACTCTTTCTTGTCTAAATAAAATGCGAATACATAAGTGATTCTAATCACTCGAATCTTTATTCAATGTGAAATTATAGTAACTTGAAAATATGACGGACAAAATTATTCATCTGATAGAAAAAGATTTCCTGACAGTACGAAATGCTGAATTCTATCGTTGTCATTTGTAAAATGTTTTCGCATTATGCGATATGGTAATGTACACTGAGACGCATTTGATATGCATTTTTACTACAAGTAATATCAGTCTTAGGAAAAAAAAAATAGAAAAACCAACTTTACTGTAAAACATAGTAAAATGCGATATGGAAGTTAATTGTGTTTACAGTAAATATTGCTACTTCCATATATAAATTTACTATTTTTTATATTAAATTTTTTTAATATTTAAAAATTTTGTTTATTTATATATATAATAACTAGTAAATTATTATATTAACTTTCGCTCAACAAAAGTTTAATTTTTATTTCATTTTAAATGCCATTACAGATCCATTTAATTGGAATGTTTATTAAAGATTAAGTTCATTTTTTGTATAATTCCGGACTTGTAAAAGTTAAACTATTTATAAAGTACATGGAATTGATATTAAATAATGATTTGATAATGATCATTTTGTAGTATAAGTAAAGCTGATTTAAGGATAAGGCTTATAAGAAATGATAAATTATTAGTCGTAATGTTAGTAGATGGTAAAATGTTGCGTTGCAAATAATCATGATAGAAGTAAACTAAAATATCGTTGGAGATAAATTGGTTAATGGATATCTTGAACGTTGTAATCTTCTGAAGCAATGTTGATCAGATAACGCGTATAATATAATAACAAATGATAAATTAGAGTTAAGCAAATATTTGTATAAAGTATTATTTTTGAATTAGCAATTTCAAATGTTTCGCTGGAGTTGCAAAAAATGAAGCCGTTTTTAGAATTTGTTGAAAAAAAATTAGAAAACAAATTTTAAATTGTACAAGAATTTTAAATAAAATTGAAACCTGTATGGGTTTTAAAAAATAATAAAATCACTTTATTTAAATAAAATGAATATATAATAAAAGATATAAATTAGATAAATGTTTACAAAGATGATAAATAATAAAACAAAACATAAAAAGTAGTGTGAGTTTGGTATTCATATTTAAATATATGTATTGTTGACATTAAATAAAAGAAAAATAATGAAAATAAATATGTAATTTCTCAAAATATTTCTGTACTTGTTTAATGTACTTAAATTGTGAACGTATTAAAGAATAATAATTGATTTTGTCAACCCAGAAATATAGTCAAATGTGTCTGACGCTACTTTCTACTGAACTCAAGTAAAATCCACTTGATTCAACGTAGTGTATCTAATTCTATTGCAAAAAAATCGAATGAAACAAAAATTACAATGGTCCGTTTGACACTCGAACAGACGATTGTAATTTTTTGTTAACAAAACGAAATGAAGTCAAATCTAAAATTCAAATCACGATGATTGCGCCGTCTGAGAATGTTGTTTTGATTGAGCAATTGCGCGTGCGCGCGCGACATCGTAAGGCCTTATTTCTGCCGGAGCCAATAAGCGCGGAAGTAAGCCTACGACGATCTCATTAATAAGAGCGCAATACGTGAGGCGCTCTTCACGTATTAATAAGCGAGTTAATTAGGCAGCATGAGAGTCTTCCTTCTCTCTTTTCCTATCGCCATTTCTCTCCTTCCTTTTCTTCCGTCTTTCTCATATTCCATCCATCTTGCACTCACGTTTAGATTTCTTTCGCGCTCTCTTTTTCTTTTTTCTTCTCGCTCTCTCTCTCTCTCTCTTTCTATGTTCATCAACTGAACCCGGAATTCTCACCAAAGCGGAAGTCCCTGCGAACTATAATTTGTCAAGTTCTGAATATAGCGCAACGCATGTTTTCAGGCGGAAACGATCTTTTAAAAGCTGGTCATCGACAGTGACGAACGAGGTCTGTCTTTTATGCATCGTCACTCCGAGCAATTGCGCTATAAATTTATTTATGCTTTTGCGTGCATTTTATTCGTTTGCTTTCAAATTTTGCTTTCCTTTTCTCAAACCCAAAACGAACAATATATTGCGAATGTATTGGTAATATATATTGAATGTTTTTTTCTATACAAATATATGCTCAATATATTCGTAATATATACAATACATAGAAAATATATTTCATGATATATTCTCAATGTATTCATAATATATTTTTGATATATTTAACAAATGCTCCAAATTGACATTTTGGCATTAAATCGTGAATATATTGTAAATATAACTAGAAAATGATGCTAATATGTTTCTACATTGCCAGTATATTCCTATATTAAAAATATATTAGGAATATATTACGAATGTTTTAAAATCATATTAGCAATATATCAACTATATTTTCCTAATATATTTTTTATTTTGCTAGGGACTTTTATGAATTTTAGAAATAAATATAAAATTAAATATAATTGCATATTATATATATAAAAAAATAATATATAATAAATAAATAAATAAATAAATAAAGAATATATTAACAATGTATTCGCAATATATTTTCCTTTTTTCTAGAATTGTTAAGAATTTATTAAGAATATATTATAACTGTATTAAATATATATTAAGAATGTATCAAAATAATATAAAAATTATTTAAAAAATTGTTAAAAATGATTAGAAATGGAACTTGGATCAAGTGAATTTCGGTCGAATTAATTCCATAATCAACTTCATATTTAATTTAAAAAAAAAATTATATAAATTAATTTGATATTGTAGATGTGCATATTCTTAATTTTATGCATTTTATACAAATCTTTCAATGCGCTATGGAAACTAAAGGTTTATCGCCCTCTAGTGGTGAAAAATAAAGCTTCGATAATGTGCAAATTGAGTGATATATATTTTCATATATATTTTTGAAATATTTTTTCATCCGTGAGGGATATAAATAAGTGTTCTATAAAACAAAAATAATAAAATCTTACCTGTAGAGCATGAGGTAACCTGTGATTTCTACCAATTCTGGAAAACTGATGTTGTTAAAAGACTCGATTTCATCTCGTTCGATGAGTAAAATTTGAACAAATCCTTCGACGATACGGCAGCCCTGCAGATTTGAAAACTCACTCACAGAGTTTCTTATATCTATACTTTGGCACACTGTAACAGAAACAAAAAGGTACCATAAACATATAAGTTGATTGCAATATTCAAAATTATACATTAGAAAGAAAGATTTTTGAAAAAAATGTTGTGCAAAATATTTGATTTTCATTTCGAAAATTTTGAAATAGAAAAAAATGTTGCAAAAATATGCGACAATTTGTATAAAATTTCTCACGCCGAGTGTGTTTCTAGTCGAGTGACGCGACCTCGATGTTCGGAGTCAATGCCGAGGTCAAGGGAGTTCATAGTTTAAAAATAATTTTGAATGCACCCACGTTTTGCCGCGCATGTTTATTTCTAGCGCCATTCCCGAGGTATCTTTCACGCGAGATCCATTATCTTCCGTTCGATAATTCAAATTCAAATGAAACAACATTTATTTTTACTGCGATTACTTTTATATATTTCTGCGCAACATTTGTGCAATTAGAGTAATTATTATATATAATAAATAAATTATGCTAACGTGATGATATGCTTTAAATATTAATCATTTTACTAAAATAAAGAATCTTGCGCAGTAGCCTACTGCGCATACTTATATTACTACGCAGTGATCCACTGCGCAACATTGTTTCCAATAAAGGTATAGTGAAAATAGTACTACTTGAAAATATATTATCACTTTATATATAATATATATATAATATAATTAGATCATATTTGTATTTTGCAAATACATTTAATTAATTCTAAAATTCAAATGACAAATTGACGTTTTTAGAAGTTGATTACATTAAAATTAGACATGCTCGATTACAATGATTTTGTATCATGTATGTATACTGCGCAGACAAAATACGAGCGAAGTAGAACTAGAAATAACTCCGACAGTGGACATTCGCCGAATGGCTATTTATTGGCCGCCACAATGTATATATACATAGGGATAAAACGAGTCTATACCTACACTTATAGTGGCTTCATTTTCTAGTAATGAATTTATATACAAAATTGCAATAATAATCACCTCTAGTAAAACGAATCATATATTGTTCATACAAAACATAAATTAACGATATATTATTCAAGAAATCATATATGGACCATATATAAACCACATATTGACCATATATCGACCATATATCGACCATATATGGACAGTATATAAACCATATATTAAGCATGTATTGATCATATATTAACTCCATATGTGGACCATAAATTGATCATATATTGAACATATATTGATCATATGTTGGCCATATATGGTGCATATACTTGCCATATATTGACCATATACACTAACAAAAGTAAACTTATAAAAAATTATCATTTTTCTGATAAAATAGGGATATACTTGTAAAAGACCAAAAAATTATCATCTTTTCTTATAAAAAGTCTACGAAGCTTGAGAATTATTTTCATAAAAATGAATATATTTATCAGAAAAGATGATAATTTTTTGGTTTTTTACAAGTATATCCCTATTTTGCCAGAAAGATGATAATTTTTATAGGCTTACTTTTGTCAGTGTATGAACCATGTATTAACCATATGTAACCATATATGAATTCCTTTTTGTAAAGCGCTATTACACTGTCAATATATGGAAAATATATAAATATATATGGTCAATATACTTTGTTTGTATATTGTTATTGATACATTACATTAACAATATGTGTCAAAATATATGCAGAAATATATTTATTCATATATTTAAGCGGCAAAAAGTTAGATATTTTTGCATATATTTTCAAAATATGATATTCTGATCATAATATTTTGTCTTATAATATATCGTCCGGTTGTCCTGTACGCTTTTAGTCAATATCAAAAGTTTAAACTCAAACTAAGATAACAAAAATGACATAATCCAATTGAATATTTTATTTCCCATAAATTGACGAGCTAATATAAACTATGTAATATTTAGGGTTAATTTTAAAATGCAATTTTAATGAAACTGAATTTAATGATCTCTTTCTTGTTAATTAAAATTGAGCTTAATAAATATTGTAACACCTGAGGGTTAATTAGCAAAATCAAATGAACATTTAGGGTTAATTAACGCAGATTGGGTTGTTTAAAATTATAATTTTAATGATTTAAACATTCATCCGCGGAACACAAAATAGGCGACTGTAACGTTTTAGAGTTAATTTATGAAATGGTATGTTGTTTGGGGTTAATCATTAAGTTTCATACAGGTTTTAATTTGATTCAATCATTTTAACATACAAACATTTCTTATTAAATGACGCATTAGGGATGGGTAATTAATCGCGATTTAGGCACAATTAATTACTTTAATAAGCAATTAATCGATTAAAAATATCGATTATTTATAAAAAGATTAATCGAAGTATCGTTTATTTTGATTATTTTGTTTCGATTGTTTTGTTTATATTGTTTGTTTGCTTTGATTGTTTTGTTTTGATTGCTTTATTTTATTTTGTGTTAGTTGAGTTGTTTTGATTATTTTGCTTTCATTTATTTGTTTTGATTTTTTGATTTTGATTGTTTGTTTTGATTGTTTTATTTGCAATAATTTACTGAAATTATTCAAATATATATAAAAAATTAATAAATTATCATATTAATCAATTAATCGAGAGACCTAATTGTATCAAGAAAATAGATCGACTACTAATTATTCGATTATTTTTCATAAACGTCCAACCCTTAAGGTGATTCTTCAGCTATATAAGAGCAAAAAGAATAAAGCTAATGATGACTTCATTAGCGGGAAAGAGAAGCAGCGAATTCGACTGAAGAATCATCTTAAGGTGATTTTTCAATGCTAATGCACCGGAGTTAGTGTCTTTTGAAATTATAAGTTATTGATAAAGAATTGAACTTTAAAAAATATGTCATTTCATTCTTTGATCTTGGGAGAATGTTTTGGTGAAAGAAAACTTGAATTTTGTTGTTTACTTTTTGCTCCGTAACCTCCCCCGTTTTTTGTAGTATATAGGAGATTGAAAAAATACGGGGGAGGTTACGGAGCAAAAG
>JABFPJ010002703.1:0-18550 GCA_022817425.1 Gryon sp. ZL-2020
CAAATTTTTCTATAATTCTATTAATTTGAAAGTAAACAGTGCTTATAAAAATGTAAGCAAACTATTTTTATGTCAGCGTTAATGTACAGTATAGTAATTTTTAATGTAATTTAATTTTGCGTGTATTTTAATACTTATATTAATATACGTCATACGCATGTATTATATATTTTATTAGCTAAATCACCAGCTTCTCTTGAGCGAAATCTTATGATTGCTTTCCTATGACCGCCTATGGGTCCCTGCTTTACAAGAATTGGTAAATTCTGGTAAAATATCTAGGGCCTCCTTTAGGCCTTTGAATGCAATTCCTGTGACATAACCTCTCTGTGCTCACAGTTTTTATTTCTGAAACAATTTTTTGAGTAATTAATATAATATTGAATTTTATTACAGCTTATATTTATTTAATGATCACATTATTATCATTATTATCATCATACATATATTTATTAATGTAAGTCCCGTAATTCATCTGAAAAAAAGGCTCACTCAAATAGCAAAATATAGAATGCCAGTAGTTAAAATCAGACATATTTTGCTAATTATATCATAATTTTAGTTTTTTTTGTTTAAAATTACAAAGATAAACAAATAAGCACATATGATTAACAATCTATAAATTCGAAAGTATACATAAAGAACTGTATATACATTTAAAAGTGTAGACTATTAAATAAAATTTCAATTTTATTCAAACAGTCGTTAAATAAGAGTTATTTTTTAGTTTTATAGGTACATATACTTAGTAAAACTATTTTAGAAGCTTAAGTTTTGAATTTGAACTTCTAATATTAAAACTTGGTATATATTAACTATAAACCTTTTGAACTTTTGAACTACAATCTACACTTAAAGCAATAAATTATTAAATTGAAAGTTTACATTATTACACAATAGTTACAAATTATTCGAATTTGATTTTTATACAATTTAACAAATATATTTATTATATAAAATTATAATAAAAATAATTTACTAATTTACTAATAAAATACGCATGTGGGGAAAATCTAACATGACGATAAATAATATGAAAAATAATAAAATGATAAATAAAACATATATAATTCATCTTTTAGCATTGATGCGTGATTATTCCTTATTTATTATTTATTTTGCAATTTCTTATTAAACAAATAAACTCATATAACATGTCATTTTATTTACAATTTTACAGATACATTTGAATATAAAAGTAAAATTTGTATTGAGTTAGATTTACAGCGAATTATTTTAGATAAAATGTTCCACTTGCATGAAATGAGTTTAACAGCATAATTTAGAGGTTTACTTTTTAAATATGCTGGAGAAATGGGTGTTTGAATTTCAAGCACGTAGTCGTAATTAAAACATTTCTGTAATTTTTTAGTAATTATTTTCATTTTGTGGATTTTAGAAATTTCTCTTAGCTTTGTTTTATGTTGTTATAGATAATTTAAACAAACATGTTGTTATAAGCTTTTTTTAACAATAAATTATTGTATTTTTTAAATATCATGTTGCACAATTTTACGTTAATGTTAATAAAACTTTTATTAATAAATTAAAAAAGCAAATGGGATGTATTCTTAAACATATTATTAAATAAAAAATTAAGAAATCATTTCTTTTTTATTTAATAGCAATGTAACATTAAAACGTCCAAACACTGTGCAATTTGACACACTTGTCAGATAAAAATTAAGTATCGATCGATATGCAATAAAAGTAAAACATTGCTTATACCCAATTCACAGCCTTCTGCTCCACTACTTGCAACTCCAATAATAAACATTTCTATATTGTTTATACTTTGAAACTTTTCCTATCCATCATTTAATGCTATTCCTTTTTAGTCAACTGGAAGTTTGGCAAATATAACACGTGTAAATATAACACGTATCTTGAATTTCATTCCTGCATAATCCAGATCACATATCAAAAACGGCATTTCAGTTGATCACTGCCTCAGCAATCCATCTCCGTATTCAAAGCCCTGAATGTGATTATTTTAATCTCTGCATAAATATTTAAAAAATCTCGCAGCATCGAAAATCGAAGCGAGCAACCTAGTTCATAGACCCAGGATGCCATGACAAACTGCAAGAATCAATGACAATCCGTCTTCCGCGACCCTTATAACGAGATCGTGGCGTTCATCGCGTCTCCTTCTCCCTCTCCCTTCTCTCATGAGTTTAAACTTTGGTGAAATTAAAAAAGGTATTCTTGTAAGGTTAGTTAGAAGTAAGTTGGTAAGGTGGACAGTGGTGACCAAAAATCGGGGCTGGTCTGGCGAGTACGCATGGGCTTGGATTGGTCGAGATGTAAGCCGGCCAATGGCGTTTCACCCCCGCGTTCGGGGTGAAGTTGCCATGGCGACGCCGATATATACACATACACGCGGAACATACATATATACACTTTGGCATACTCTTCCTTCCCTCTTTGAACAAGCCCAATCGATCGAGGTGTGCTTCGGCCGGACGAAACTCACCACCCCCTCGCGTCGTGCGGCGTCCTTACTTTCCCCGTTCCCCGACATGCCTCCGAGGCATCCGCGCTTCGGCGTCTCGTCCCCAGAAGCGTCAACGATGCCTGTTATTTGAATGGAGGGTCGACGTCGATGGTTGGGGTTGAATGTGACAGAGTGCCACCCCCGGAGAGGTCCGCGGGAGGGCGGGGGCAGTCTTCAGCCCGTTGAAACTGCGGCGAACGAGCGGGTCCTCTTACCCCATACCTGCCTCCAAAAGCGAAAAGCAGAAGAGGATGGTGCCAGAGAGGGGATGAGTGTGGCGAGGGCGAGGGTGCTTTGGACAGAAATCAATATAAGACAGCCTCCACGTGCACTCCTCTCGTTCCAGCTCTCTCCTTCCCTCACACTCATTGCTTTATTCTCTCTCGCTCTTATTCTCTCAACTACTGCTTCTCATCCTCTTCCTCTTCCTCTTCCTCCACCTCCGCATGTACGTCCTTCGGCCTTCACTTACGGCTTGCGAGAGAATACCCTCTCTACCTCTCCCTCCTTCTACACTGCTTATCCTTGCCTTTTCCTTCTCACTCCTTCCCGCTGTCTCTTACTCTTTTTCAGTATTGCTGTCTTTCTTTATGGTTTCTATCCATCTTTCTCGTTTGCTTTCTCGCTCACGCTCTTTTCCTTGCTCCCTTAAGGATGAACTGGCACTCAAACGCATACGTATGCGCACATGTTCGGCCGCGTAGCCGCAAGCGCGCAAACTAAGCATTTCTCTAAGGGTGTGTTGCGTGACGTAACGGGTGCCTCTACGATTTCAAGACCAACGATGTATGGCTTTCTGAGGCTTGATCTTGCCACGTTCGGCTCTTTGAATGATTGCATGAATATGTATCTGTTTTATTTGTTGATTGGCAAGGGATTCGAATTCTAAAAAAGGGGCTCAGTGTTAAGCTACGACCAATTTCAACCATGAATGTTGTTTGTTATGAATTTTCAATATAAAATGATAATGTTTTTATCAAGAATTATGCTCAGCGTTAAAAGGTAAAGTAATTTCATTCGTGAGATTGTTATAAAACTCTTTGATTTCATAATTAATTATGACTTAATGTTAAAAATGAGACTAACATTGTTTTTAAAAAATTGGAAATTCTATGCAAATTATGATTTTGTAACAGAGAATATGTTTTCCATTTATTTTGAAATATAGTTTTGAAAAAAATACTTCATCTTCTCCATTTTATTAGAGGACATCTAACATTTGCTTGTGATGGTTGATTAATGATCTTTCTTTCTTTCTTTTTTTCTTTCTGCAATTTCAAAGTGGTTGCAGAACCCTAATGATATATATAATTGTGAAAACGCAAATGTACCCCAATAGTGTTAGAATTTATATGATGATATATGATAATACAAACATTAAATTTACATACACAAAAACTTATAGAACAATTCACAACAATACATGAATGAAATGATAGTTACATAGATTCTTTGTTCGAGATCAAACTTTTCTCGTCATTTGAAAGAGATAATTGACTTTTGCGGAGACAAGATATGAATTGAAACCTTGAAAAAAAACTTGGTATTCTTACTACTGCTTAAATGAATAATAAAGGATGTTTTACCGCAACTTTTAAGAGCAATGCATTAAACAATTATTGAGATTTTATTTCACCGACCAATATATTTAACAAGTAAAATCATTGGATTCATATTAAATATTTCTTTATTAATATAATTCTTATATTTATGGATATTCTGTTATTTTTTATATATTTAATTATTTATTTATCCATCAATTTGAATTGACATATATTTAATTTAACGAGATAAAAATTGTTTAAATAGACTTTTATATCAATATTTTATAAATATTCTATATTTTTTATATAAAATTATTTATATTAAATACCCAGCATAATTCCTAGCTTCATCCGAGGTATCTCTATAAACTCTTTATGGACGCCCTACAAACTCCCTATAAACTTCCTGTAAACTCTTTTTAATCTCCCCATAAACTTCGTATGAACCGCTATGATACCACTTATGACATCCTCTATGACATCCTCTGTGACATCCCCAGTGAAATCCCCTGTGACATCCCCTATGACACTTAAGGAGTGTACCTATGACACAAAAATCTTTTTTCTAAAAATCTTATGTAGATATTGCAAAAAAATTGAAAATGCACTTGAAAGTCAATTTGAAGATAACATAACTGATTTGTCAATCACACGTCAAATTACTTGTAATAAAGCAGAAACTCAAAATGATACAATTTTGAAATGCTCATATCTTGAAGCTAAAATAAGCAATAGCATATATGATTATTAGCATATTCATTTTTAATAATAAATACACTGTATGTATTATTAAAAAATGTTGAACAAATTACTAAAAAAAGTTATTAGAAAATATTGTGCGTGAAGATCGTACATGCTTAATTAAATTGAAGATACAACATTTGTACCCGCTTCTATCGCTATTCGCGAACATATTTATATTCATTTTATAAATAATTATATTTTTTTAGTTAATTTAGTAATTCTAGCCTACTTTTTAAAGTGAATCTACCTAGATTTAAGTGATCTCTGCCCAAAGCCTGGATAAAACATCTAGCGAGACCCTAACTAGTAACGTCACACTCTCTACGCCTAGTTACTGACCAGAAAATTTTTTTGTTAACATTTATTCATTTAGTCCCATTCTATGTAATATTTTTTTTAACACACATAAATTATGTTGCTTATTTAGGAACTGAACTTTTGTCCTGCTTTTTACTAGCATATTCTGGCGACTTTACCCACTAGAACACGTTGAATCTCGTTGAAAAAAATAATTTTAATGAAGTTCTTTATGATAAGACTGCAAAGACTAGTTAACCTTGGCTAGATCCAAGCTAAAAACTGACCGGAATGCATTTTTGATTTACAAGCAATATTTTTATGATTCATTCATGATAAGAAATATATAATTGCTAAATTAAATAGTTCATTTAAAATCATTAAATGAAAGATATTTCCTTTTTGAAATGTATCTCCATTTTTTAATGTCAATTTTTTATTAGTTTCAAGTTTTCACTGATGTAACTGTCTGTTAGTTCCCATGTGTTACAAAAACGTAATAATATTATCAATAAAACATGTATATTTATTACAAACATTAACATTAAATATAGAATTATATAAATATTAATGTAAAAGGTAGAAATGATTATTTAACATATATTTTAAATATTTTAAGTAGCACAAAAGTGGCCTATTTAACTGCCCAATATCTAGATACTTACTGTACAGTAAAAATAAAGTACTCTGATTAGAGAAAATACAATATATTTCTTATGCATGAGTTCTATTGTAGTAACATTATCGTGCAGTTTGAATAAAAATATCCATTTTAAGAAATAAAATGAGTAGTACATTCGGTTCAAAGACTAGCTAGTATTTGACTAGTACCATTCGCACAAGTAATCTAGTGAATCTTTTCAAGGTCTAGCTCGAATCTAGTATGAACTAGTCAAATTCTAAGCACATTCTTAATTGCATAAGACACATATAGAAATAAATAATAAGTGTACTGTTATTTCAAAGTTTGCATATAATATTCGAAAAAAAAATATTTTATTTTAAAAAAATTTTTTTAAATAAAATTCGAATAAAATAGCAATTGAAAATTTTTATATTTATTGACTCAATCACTTTATATAATATAATAAAAATATGCGTAAAATATTATTATTAAAATATTATATGTTAAAATTATAAAATATCACTTATTCTTGGAAAAATTAATAGACAAAAATAGTGAAATATTTTGTTTCTTATTTCTAACGTGTTTGCATAAATATAATACAATCATTTTTTTCAACCATTAAACATAGTAAAATTGAAAATTAACTGTTAAATTTTTTAAAAATTGAAAAATTTTCGATAATATGAAAAATTGGAAACAAATCTTACCATTATAATTATACCCAAGAATGAACTTGCCTAGAGTTTGACTAGTTCAAACTAGATTCTAGTCAGACGTTTACCAAATTTGCTAGTTTAATTAATACTGGTCAGATACTAGCTAGTTATTGAACTGAAATTATTAAAACTTTCTTATGCACTAAGAGCAAAAACCAATAAAAATTACCGTGCTTGTCATAGTAAACATAAGTAAAATTGTCGAAAAGGAAATAAATATGTTGTTTAATTGATATTTTGTAGTGATTCACTTGACTATTTACATTTAGTCTACATCATTTTTAAGTAAAGGACGAACAATTTTTAGCGTGTTGTTGTTTACAGTCTGTATTTAGGTATTATATGTAGTTATGTTTAAAACAATTTAGTGTGTTTTTGATAATGAATGTGTGCTTTACATTATATTTTATGTTTTACTGCTATCTATTTATGTTTGATTATTTGGATGAGTGAGTTTCCCGATACGACGTTTTTTATAAACAATCAAATAGAACAGTGGATAGAACAGCGGCCTAACACTTTGGAGACGCGGGATCAATTCCCGGAGAAAGAGTTTTTTTAATTAATAAATTTAAATTAAAAATAAATATATGTTATAAATAAATTTTACCTTACTGGTACATTAAATTTGTTGTTTTCATCAGTTATTCTTATTATATTGTGTGGATAAATTATACCCTACTGGTAAGGTAAAATTTGTTTTGTTTTGGAACTGATTTTACATTTAAATGTTTCTTAAAATAAACTGAAAGAAACGTAATTTTTAATGTTTACTCAGTATTACTGATGTTTACACGGTAAATTTAATGATATTTTCACTATATTTTTTTTTATTTTTTGGCTCAGTGTGGTTAAAATTTCGTTAACTGTATTAGTTCTAACCACCAATTTCGTTAGCTGTATTAGTTTTCCTTAATTTTCTTAGTTTTCTTAGTCTAGTAGCATCAAATCTTCAAATACTTAACTGTGAGCTTAATATAGTCACAGCCAAGCATTTGAAGATTTGTTGTTTAATTAGACTAAGAAAACTAAGAAAATTAAGGAAAACTAATATAGCTAACGAAATTGGTGGTTTAATTGAAACTAACAAAACCAATAGTTCGGTTACTAATGGAAAAATTATTATGCTATGTTTTTAACTAAGAATATTAATTAGAACTAACAAAACTAAATATTAATTTGGCATGTAATACTTGGTATTTCTTATTTGTGTTCTTTCTATGAGATTAAGCTTTGTACTTGGCGCAGTTTTTTTCATTTTCAATGAATGTTTTATACAAATACAAATCATTTTAACCGTTTTATATTATTAAATGATAAATTTAACTAATTTAAAATTCTGTGGTTAAAAGGCAAAAACAGGTAACTCCATTTCATTTTCGTCAAAAAATTTGAGTTTAAATGTATTAAATATCGATTGAGGAGTTTTGAAAAAGTACATGTTTTTGTAAATTACTTTTTTTTTGACGTATTCGAAAGACATTCCCCAGATGGCTTTGATGTAATTATAAGCATAAATTCAAAATTAAGCTACATATTGAAAAAATACAAAAACTGGAGTTACCGGTTTTTGCCTTTTAGCCACAGAATTAGAAGTAAACAATTTTAATTAACAATGTTATTCTTTAAAATTTACACTCTTGCTTGTCTATTAATATATTAATTGCTGCGCATAGGATTTTAATAATACGCCCTTCTGTAAAATTTAAAAATTGAAAAATTCGAACATTAGAATAAATGTAAATTCAAAAATTCGGACATTCCAAAAATTGGAAATTCAGAAATTCTAAAAATTAAAAATTCGAAATTTCGAATATTCAAGAACTTGAAAATTTAAGAATTCGAACATTCGAAACTTCGAAAAATTGAAAATTCGAAATATGAAAAAATGGTGAGTGGACTTAAGTATGGGTGTACCAATATGTTGACCCATATGTGGGTGGACCCATATAGGGACTCATATGTGGATAGATCAGTAATTATAAGAAAAATTTAAACACATTCTAAAACAATTATAAAAAAAAATTTTTTTTAATTATAAATTTAATTTTAATAATGATAATTTAATAATAAAAAAATATATAAAAAAATTATAAAAAAAATGTATAAAAATAATTATAAACAAAAATATATAAAAAAAATTATAAAAAAAGTTATAAAAAAATTATAAAAAAATTATAAAAAAAATTATTAAAAAAATTATAAAAAAAAATTATAAAAAAAAATTATAGTCTTGAGAAATGTTGGTCTTACGAAAAAAAACGACTTTTAAAAGTGCTATAACTTTTCGAAGTATCCAAATTGAGTTCTGTTAAGCGCATTTTGATCATATCGACGCCGCTTTCCTGAATTATAATAAAAAAACAGAATCTGATTGATGATGAACTTTTTGGCAGGCCTAAAAAGCGCTAATTCTTGTAAAAAAATAAGAGAAGTAGTGTCTCGCTTTGTACTTGGCGCGATACACTACCGTGTCTTTTGATAAACAAAAAATTAATCAAAAGTTTTTTTTTAATTCAAATTAAACCAAAATAGTTTTAATGGACCAGAAACTAGGCATACGACGCGTGACGTTATTCGCTAGATTCTCCTAGATTGTCTAACTAAGGTCTGGTCAGAGTTCAGTTAATTCTCGCCAGATTCACTTAGAAATCTAGAAGAAATTCTTACTTGGGTATCTAACTAATATATATCAATATGAAAGTATGTTTGTTTGTTTGTTTGTTTGTTCAACCCTAGTGGAAAAAGTAGTCTGGATATAGTATGGATGTAGTCTGGATACACTTCGCCAGACTATATCCAGACTAATATTTCCACGTGGGAAGCATCACGCAAAATCTACCGAACCGATTTTGTTCAAATTTTGAGTGCAACTAGCTGAACTCCTCTAAAGTGCCGTAAGCTATAAAATTGCAATATATACAATAGTTTTTGAAAAAAAAAATTTTTCCCGATTTTGGACCCCCCCTCAGAGGGTTGTCAGAGGGTTGTCAGGGGGTTTTTCAGGAAGTGATATGGAGTTTGTTTTCGATGTTGTGCGAAGGTTCTCAAGAGGTTCTCAGACAATGTTCATAGTTATTTCAGAAAGTTTTCCAGACTTCCTACACAGTTTGAAATTTACCTATATATCGGGGGTCGTGAGGGGATCGTGAGTGGGTCGTAAGGAGGTCATAATAAACAATTCATTTGTCCATACTTCTATATCCATACTAATATATAAAATTGAAAATATGTTTGTTTGTTTGTTTGTATGTATGTCAATCATGCAAAATCTACCGGTCCACTTTAAACTAAATTTTGAGAGAATATAGTCCTATGTCTCTAAAGTGTCTCAGACTTTGTCTTTTTGCAATATCTGCACTAGATTTGTAGAAAAAAATTTTTTGTGTCATAGGTGTCATCCCTCAGGTGTCATAGGGGATGTCATAGCGGTTCATACGGAGTTTATAGGGAGCTTATGGGGAACTATATATAGATATATAGCTATATATATATATATACATATATATATAGCTATAGGGAGCTTATATATAGAAACTTCCATATAACTTCCTTCTATATAACTTGTATATATAGAAACTTATATCTCTAGTATAGAGAAACATATATCTCATTTTATTATATCCTGATTTGAAGCAATTACTTTGTATTTCATATTGATAAGCTATTGCATTTTACAATGTTAATATATATATGATAGATTATTTTAAAATATCGTACATGTATTTCATGTAACAGGTCCAAGCAGCAATATAATTTATTCAGAAAATGCTTAAAAGAATTAACAACAAAAGAAATTTAAATTAACATAGTTATATTACTTGATACTAAAATTTATGATATAGAAAAAATAACATTTATTATATTTAAAATACAATAGGTGGTTATAAATTATATTTGCACTTTTCGTAATATAGAAATAATCAAAATGTAAATTGTAAATACTTGTAACACTTTGATCAGATTTTCTTATTATAACAATGTATTTTAGTCTAAAGTGAAAGCATTTTCAGTGATTACGCTCTATCACGTTATTACATTCTTCCACCCTAAAACGAAAATGCCTCTCATAACTCCACCATATCTAACTATAAAGTTTAGATTTTAGTGTAGCAGTAAAATGCGATTTACACTATATACTAAAAAAACAGAACAATTTCTCTAAAGCAAACAGAAAAGTAAAATGTTAGCTTTTTGTTCTTAAATCAACATTACCAGTTATTGCAATTGTAAATTGAAAATTGTATTTGAGATATAAAAAATCGAAATGGCAGTCAATATCGGAACTCGGGTTGTTTTTAATCTTAGACACCCGTTGTGTCGCAGTATAGGATCGATAGAGGGACAGCAAACGTGTGGGGAAAGTGAAGTTCGTATTCTGCGGATAAGGGAACGGCATCCATAAATTACGACGCAACTCTGCAGGGTAAAAGTCCTGTACAAGAGACCTTCCGTGTACGGTTTCAGTCCCTTTAGTCCTCTCCTCCGCCCTCACTTCCCCCCTAAAGCCACCACCTTCGCAACGCCCCTGTCCGACGTGAATCTCAAGGGTAGGCGTGTTGTGGAACTATAAATTTCATCATTAAGTTGTTTAGACCGTAAACGGTAAACAGTTTGAAAGAGAGTTTTACGATTTCCAAAATCGTTGTCGTATCTTTGCAACCATTAAACATCAAAATTTTACTATTGCAATTTACTAAGTATGCAGCTTATATGTGAATTTATAAATAAGTTTAATAATTGTAAATAACAAACAATTTATGTCATTGTATAACTTAACAATCAAATTAAAATTACGAAAATAAATTGAAATGTAATATAAGAATAATATATCATACGTAATTTCATAAACGTATATTTGGCCCACATTCAATAGAGAAATTTTGGTAGAAATATACAACGGCGAGAGTATACCAAAAATTATTTATTACTAACATATTTTATGTCACGGAAATATAGCGGACGTTTATGTACATTATAAATATATATAATTAGAAACATGTAAAATATGAGTAAGTTTTATTTGAAATTAGCATAAAATTATTCTTTCTTATTATTTATTACATAGCTATATACGTAAATGTTAATTTTGAATTTTTAAAGAAAATTCAGGTGTTTCGGATGTATTATATTCATAGATTTTCTTACTTAACATAACTTATAATAATGATAATGTTATTTTAAAAGATGCAAAATTTCAGTATATAACAAAGCTCTAAACTCGTCATCAAACATATCATGTCGCCTATGCAGAAATTTTAACGAACCAGCTTTTAACTTATGAAACACTGGCAAGTTGTGTAACACTATTTCTACTGAAAACTTTAAACTTGCGAGTTATTTACAAATTACTTATGAATTGCAAGTCTCGTCTAAGTAACTTGCAAGATTAGCGTTTCTTCGCACATAACTTCTAGATATTTTGTAAGTTAAATTTTTATTAAAACTTACTTTGAAAACAACCAAATTTGCTTGAATATATATATCTATATCTAAAGTTTAATTACATCGAAATTATATATATGTAATAGATGCATTAAAATTATACGTTGAAATTCTAAACATCATTGTATATTTTTAAGAAATAAAGTGATAGAAGTATCCAAATATGGCAAATTAACACGATAATAATAATATTTTCTTAACTAGAAAAATAAAAATTGTGAACATTTTTGGGTTATGTAAAGAAAAAAAGATTTTATTCATTCTAATTAATAAAGAGATATACATTTTCGTGGATAAATGTAAGTCAAGATATAAACTTGAAAAAACAAGCTTGAAAGAATATAATGATTTTACTTGAAAAGATAAAAAAAAGTATCATTATTTTGATCATTTAAACCTGTTCATTGAAAGGTATTACATTCTCTGTTTTTAATATACTTCTTGAACTACTTGACCGGAATCTGCTATTTATTATTTTTCAAACTTATATGCAGCTTTTGTTGGTAGTAATAAAATACACAATATTTTTCAAATAAGTTAAACATTCAGTTGGATTTTTTATTACGTTTTTATACGTTCTTTTAAAAAATTCGTGAAAAAACGTTGATTTTTAAAACATACCACAGTGTTTTTTCCCCTTAATTTATTTTGCATAATGAAAAAAGATAAAGATATATTTTAAGATATATATTACCTAAACATTATTAAAGTTAAATTGAAACACAAAAAATATTTACAATTGATACTATTTCTCTCAAATGTAATAAATATAAGATACAGATAAATTAAGAACCGTAATCACCGGAATTTTTCAATAATATCTATCAAGCCAATTTGCGAGGTAGAAAAATTTGTCATAGCGCTCACGTATTTAGAAAAATTATACACTTAATTATTCCTCGGGGAACTTATTTTAATAGAATAATGCCTCGTTCGTCGCAAGAAGTGCAGATATACTCTCGATCCCCTCTCATTAATTATTTTCCTTACACCCTACTTACACCCTATTAAAATATCACTGAAAATTTACTATACATGTATAACAACGTCCATAAACCCGAAAAATCGTTCGAAATTTGCAGAAATGTGCACAAATCATTTTTATGATTATTAAATTTGTATTATCTAAACTAAGTAAACTCTACATTACGGAAATCAATAAATATTCCAATATGATTCATTATATGAATTGCACTCATGCACTTAAATGCATTATTAACATTAGACAATATAAAATGTTCTTGTCTTGTCATTTTTGTGTTATATCCAACGTGTAGTGTGTACATACAAGTAACGTATTTACATGCTCGTCGATATCAGCGGAAGCCATGAAGAAGCTCCAGGAGGAAGGGGGTTCATCGAAAGGAAGGGGGAGGACATGGAACACAGTGCAGGACAGAACGAGACAAAGGGAGTTCCTGTGGGAGAGGGCGCGTCTCAGAAGGGATGGTGAATATGTGAGGGATTCGATTCCTCTGAAAAACTGTACGTTTTTCTCGCCGATAGAATGGCTGAAACGTCACCTGAATACATTATGTATTTCCCATTCCTGGGGCTAGGATATTGAAATTTTTAATATCAAGGGTGGGTATGGGGTGAGGACTCACGGGAATGACGAAGAGAGGTGAAAGGGCGGCAATGGAACTATGGCAGCCAACAGAATTGAAGGTCTAACGGCTTCTAGAAAAATTTTACCCATCGTTATATGCTCGTGGTCGAGTAGCTGCAAAAATTTTCACTCCTGTAGTCGTATAATGAAAAGTCTACATCATATTTATATATGTATATATATTTTTGGGGGGTTTCTTGAGAGAAATGCAAAAATGTGTATTTGTATATATATTCACACTGTAATTGAAGCAAGCAAAGTGTGTGTTGGCATAAAGTAAAATCACACAAATGTCTCAAGCGAAAAGTACGCGCTAAGTTACAAATGTTGCATACTAGAATATATTTTGTTACACTGGGTTGAAGAAAATGTTTAGATATACCCTAATAATGCTATTTTTATAAGACTCTTTGAGTTTTTACAGAAACATTTCAAATTTTTATGCAGTAATTAATGCAAAAGAGAAACCCTTGAAATGGCTGAAATGAATTTTGCATTACAGAATTTTTAAATGCTTTTTGAAAATTCGTTTTATTAAATATTTTATAGTGCTCAAAATTAAATGTTAAAGTATATATGATGCAATTTCCATAAGTTTCTTAATAGTAAGAAATGCTGTTCATGTACTTTAATAATACTAAAGTAATAACTATTATATATTTTTATTTAAAATGCTATAGAATGATACTTTCCAACAATATGTCAACTACATATCACGTGATGTCTAGTTTAAATTATATTATAGAAATTATTGAGTTAGTGAATATTTCCATAGAATTTAATAGTATACAATAAAATTTAGATTGAACCAAATATGTAAAATATACAATAGAGTGTAGAAAATGGTTAAAACAACATTTTGATCTTGTAAATAATGTTTGAACAAAATATTTTTAACTATATTAACCACAGCAATATACATAGTTTCAATATCAGCCAAAATATTGAACTTTGTAGATAACATAGCCTCTACTGGAAATTTGTACTTTATCTAGTAAGTCAGACTTTGTCATGAAATTCGAGCTTTATCGGAAAATTCGATGAAGAATTTAAACTCGTTCTCTAATATGCAAGCTAGATTTTTAGAACATCTGGAATTTTAAATAAGTATTATTTCATTTTAAATCTATATTATTTAAAATATTAGCTACCTCCAGATTAACTACTAATAACTGTAATTTGATAGATATATTGATCATTGTCAATCTTTCATGTAGTTAATAAATTTGAAGATTTTACACTACTCTTATATAATCAATGAAAACAGTAATGTTTGATATAAAAATTTAAATTGAATAAATGCAAAAAATGTTTTATATATTTTGCTTTTATTTTTATTTTACATTTTACTATTTCTGTTAAATGTTATTTTTCTAACTACATTGTATTAAGTAGGAAAAGAGTGAAAGAATAAATCATACAAAAAAACCATTTTTTCTCATGTAGTTTTATATATAATTGTATATAAATGCAAATATAGAAACATAAATTACATAATCTGAAGCCAATTTAACACTTTTCAACGACACTAGTATAATTTTCACTCATTTTTCTTATTATACAAGAATTTTATTTTTGCTAGTATAAGTTACGAATACTGCGCACTCGAATATATAAAAAAGAAATGCGATCGTTCTTTGATCAGTAAAGCGAATACCTGATTACGGTATTATAAGGTTGAAAGCTGAGAGCCAATTTCGCATGGTTTTTCGATTTTATCTCTCACGTCCGATCTCAAAAGTGATCCTAATATTAGGAATTCTCGCAGTTTCTTCAGAGAAGCCGTAACATTAGTATTTCCACAAACAAGAAAACTTAAATAAAAAAATCCAATCTTATTTAATTCTTCAATTCAAATATTATATTTTTTATGAATAATAGTAAGCAATAAATAATACTCTTACATTTATTTGTAAATAAATTATATTTAATTTTTCGACTTAAATTTAATATGAAAACTAAAGTGTATACGTAAACAACTATATCAGATATTATTATTTGTAATTTTCAAGTTGATGTTGTAATTATTATTAATTACAGTGACTTCAACTTATTAATCTAATTAAAACTCTTTTATTAATATTTAATAAAGTATTAATAATTAATAAAGATTTTATTAATATTTAATGAAGTTATTACTTATTTCCAAACTTGGGAAATCAACCAACCATTTGGGCAAATGACAAGTATGACTTGATTATTAGTTATTATACCTTGGCAAAATTTCAATTAAATTGTATATCATTAAAACATATATTTTGTATGAATGAAAGTAAGAAATATATTCATAAGAACATACTAAAAATACTTTACAAAAACCAAAAATTATTGAATCCAACTTTTGATGTCCATTCAGAAACACGAACTGGTCAGTTAAAACTTGAATTTTTAATTGTTACGTTGGACGTCTGTCCGTATATGGAAATAGATTACTGATCCCTTTTTGAGAATCGAGCAGGTGGTCAGTGTGTCGACAATAAAGCAAACATTATACCTGCGATACACGGTCGTTGAAACACGCGCTGAATTGTGCGGCACAAGCCGAGAAAATGGGATGCGCAGTAAGAATACCGCGTTAATTTGGTCAACTGGTCCTTGGACCAGACGGCCCGGTGACCGGAAAGAACCAATAGGCGCGTGCACGCAACCTTTGGTCGAAATTCCGGGGCGCGACCGGATTGACCGTGGATGACGCATGGTGGGTCATCCCCTGACCCGAGGCGTGCTGCCTGCCCCAACCCTTTTGGTGGTCAAAACAGGCGGAAACATGGCCTGACCCTCGTATATCAAAGTTACTTTACAGTAAAAGAAGCTTTGATAAGCCTTTACCCACTCATAAACACAAACTACAAACACTTTCAAATAATCACATTCATATTCTGATTCTTTAAATATCATCCCATTTCTTTGATTTATTTATACTGTAAATATGATTTGTAGATCGCGACTAATTGAACTTGTTTGATTTCTTGAAATTTGAACTTTGTACAGGATATTAACTCAGAACTTGTTTTTCTCTTTCCCTCTTTTTTTCATTCATTTCTTTTTTGTAGTTTGACACACTTCTTAGATGTTGAACACTTAAGACCTTCCGATTAAAAAAAGTAATCAAATATCTTACCAAACAGCTTGGCACGTGACACAATATGAAATCTTTTGTAAAGGAAATATGTTGCTCTTCTTGATGAATTATTCTTATGTTGTACATTGATTAATATCGATTTTTTTTATGTGCAAACGCGAGACTAAACTGCATAAGAAAAAGAATTTTTTTCTTATACCAATAGAAACACAATTTTCTAACAAAGCCTATGTAAGGAAATAGTATGTTATGCATCAAGGGCGCATGCTGCGCATGCGCGCGAAGTTGAATTGCTTTTTTTCGTACTTATTTGTAGAGAAAAAAAAATGTTTCTCTCGAAAATAATTTTCTTCAGGCTCTTTTTCAAGAAAAAATTGCATTTAAACACAGAAGCGAAAAATTTTTGTTATAAGTTACTAGACTAGTAATAATATGAGTAAATACGGAGAAATTCTGTTTTTTGTCATGCTTCCAATATCAATTCGGGAAAAAAAACTCAAACTATTACCATACTGTATAGTACTAATTCACATAATTCTGATATATTGTCTTGTGTTAATGTTGCGAAAATTACATAAGAAAGATTTTATTCTTACTTAAAAACTATCTAGTATAGTAATAAGATTTGAAAAATGGTTTTTGTAGTATATATATATATTTTATCCTATGATATTATTAATTATTTATACTTCGCAAAATAACGCATACAAATTTGACGAAACCAAGAACCGAGAGCACTGAGATGAGGGTCAGAGTCCAACCGAGTGAAAATGGGCCTCATGCCCATGTTAAAAAAAGGATTTTTCAGTCGGACGCAGCGGACATAAGTGGAACTTATGGAGTCTCGTGCCGAAAGATCCACTTTCGATCCGCTGCGCACGACTAAAAAACAACATACATGCCTCAGGCGCAGTGACGCCCTCGGTTGTAATATCCCATGTAGAAAAATCAGTAGTATACCAACAGTAACAAACGGGCCAGGCCTTAAACTTTTGTAATTGCCAACTGTCGGCAGTCAGTACTGTCCAAGTACTGATTTTAGTATTCAATCAGTACTTAATCTACTGTTACATCGACGGTTATCGCATATTCAAGTCAACCGCTGGGACACCAACGGACAAGTACTGGTTATGTTTAATAAATTATATAATTTCATTACTCATTACATTTTTCATTTTAAAAATCAAAATACCAAAAATGCATGTTGAAACAGAGAAATAAGAGATAAAGATATGTAGCTGGAGTGCATTTCTGATTTTAATTAAAAAGTATAATAATATAAAAAATATGATAATATAACTTAAAATTATGCATTATTTATGTATTAGTTTCTTAAGTATCAAATATGTTTCTTTTTGTTTATTGAATTTTTTTATATAAGAATTGAATTTTATATAATGTTTTTTTTTATAATTTTCAGTTATGCCCTCTTTGGAAAAATAGAATATATTATATTTCATAATAAATATTAAATATATTATTCATTATTCATTAATAATAATCAATATATTAATTCTATTTAACAAATAAATCAATAAATGTTAAAAACTACAATTCTTCAATAAAGTCATTAAATTTAACCATCGGCCCAGTACTGGCGCAAGCACAATACCAGGCAACAACTTAAGAAGGTATTTAGATCTATTAATTTTCGAAGGAATCACAGCCTAGTGGATATAGTACGAGACCAGTAAGCTGAGAGACCGAAGTTCAATTCTTAGGACCAGAGGATTTTTTAAAAATCTAGAAAAATAAAAAAATATCTTCGAAACTAAAATAATTTGAAAAAACTTAATTAGAAATAATAAAAAAATAATAATTTTTTAAAAAAGCAAAAAAAATAATTTTTTTATGCAATAATTAGGCCTGTCAATTGAACATTTACACATTTACGTTATTTTTATTTGTTTTCCAATATTTGTTATGTAAAAGTGCAAGAAGTATTTGTTTAAAACAATTTGATTAATAAAATCATATAATTGATATTA
>JABFPJ010002704.1:0-18544 GCA_022817425.1 Gryon sp. ZL-2020
AATAAAAAAAAGTCAATTTTACGTCATGGCAACCAGATGTGGACCTTGTCAGGTTCTTATAAGGCAAACCACATTATGGTATACCTGATTATGGCCATAACGATGCCTAGCGTTACACACATTACATTATCAGAATATTGCATGTGGTCCTGAGCAGGATACCACTTTTCGAAAAAACATGATACTTGCCTCATGTGCGTCTAATGTGGCCCAGATCAAAAAAACTGAGAACGGGTTTTGTTAAGGCTATCCTTATCATGGCCATACGCTAGGTGTGACATGCCTCATCAAATTTTTACTAGGGTACCTGAACGATATTATCAGTCATAATTTTAAATCATTCTTAAAAATCAGAATTAAACAAAATCTACTTTACGATAAAGTAACATTTTTAAAATAAATTATAGTTTACTTGATAATATTGCTAACATTAAATAACAACGGAAAAAAGGAATTAAACACCATATTGAATAGAATGATGAATAAGATGCTTAAGAAATAACCGTTTACATAGTTAATGCCTAATGAACTCGTTAAAAATTTATAATTACCGTATGCATAAAATATCACTCGCATTTATTAAATTATCATTCATTACAATATTAACATAATTTGTTTCATGTTTCACGAGTAAAAATGCTCGCAAATAATGAAAAATAAATGAATTGAAATGTAACGGAAATAAATTAAGCGATGTATAGCTCAACATAACAAAATTCTCATAACACATGCTGTAATTCATTTGACTTATCATGCAGTAAAGAATTAATGATATTCTAGATATTTATATATGATTTATATATGGCATGTGCGGGCCTAAAGTTGGGCTTTTTTGGGCCTTGGCTCATGTTAATTTAAAATGTTATATTTTGAAAAAAATATCATTGCACTTGAATCGTATAGAATGTTTGTAAGTATTTGATCCGAGTAGTTACTATATAAAAAACATCTTAAAAGTCATATAATATCAAAGATTTGTACCCAATACGTTCCTTTCATTAAATATCACTAGAGAAAATTGCCAATAGGAAACATGCTATGGGATTTATAATGAATAGATCACGTCTTAATTAAAAAAAAAGTCATTTATTGGCAACTTGTTGTCTGCTTTGCGTAGCCCTTATCAAGCCTAACATATTCAAAGATTCATACTATCGATCTACTCATTTTAGGCTTGATAAGGGCTACGCAAAGCAGCCGAAACATTGCCAATAAATGACGTTTTTTTTTAATTAAGACGTGATCTATTCATTATAAATCCCATGGCATGGTTCCTATTGGCAAATTTCTTGTGATAAGTCATATAATATTACTATTTTTACATGAATGTCAAGATTTTTTAAATAAATTAATGCATTCTGTCCTTACAAATACATCTTCTAAAATGTCGGGCCTGAGCCCGCACATGCCTAAATATTACAGATACATTGCAGAAAGACTACAATTAAAAACAAAAAAGTGCTATAGATATATACTGAAAATATACTATTAAAAAGAAAAGCAAAATTATATAGTTAAATTAACAATCAAACCTTTTTTAATATTCCAACTGAACAAATATAGGTTAATCTACTGTTTGTTAAGTTTCAAGGAAATAATGGTGCATGATATGGTGCATATACAAATGTCTTATTTCATGCAATTTAATTTAGAATATAAAATTCAAATACAACTGCGCATTCAATTGCATAGATCTATAATAAAACGCAATGCAGTTGTGTGTAACTACTTTAAAACAAACTTAAAAATCAACAAACATAGAAATGTGTAATAACATTTTAAAACCAAATTAAAACAAAATTACTTCGTAACATATATGAACTTAAGCAAACGTTATATACAAGAATTTAACTAACAAAAACACATAAACATACACAACAACTAAATGGTAAAGCTAAACAAAAATAAATAAAATCAGGATTTAGTATAAATTTCCTCCATTATATATGTAAACAATATTTATATTGAATAGATTTCTCGATCATTAACCACAGGTAGACTTATTTAAAAACAATTCAATTCATTTTTTAATACTGTTTCCTTTGAAAAATTATATATTAATTCTAAAATTCAATATGAATCGCCACGTAATTAAGATTTTTTCATTATTTATAATGTTATAATAAAATTATCATAATATAATAAATATTATGCAAAATTTTGACTACATTAATTTTTTAACTTATGTTTTGAGAGTTTCTCATAATTTATTTAAGATATTTGCTTAAATTTGGCAAATTCTTGTTATAATCTTCAATGTAATTTTCGGAAATTATGTTTTTCATAAAACTATAAGCTATGTTACTAGCTGTAATTCTAAAGCGGATTATTATTTATTCAATTTAATTATAAATTTAAAACTTGAAAAAATGCTTGTTAGCCAGGTCTGCAGAACGAAAAGCTAATATTAAAAAAATAATAACAATGAAAACGATGTTAATGTTATATTTAAGAAATGTGAAGGAAATGAAAACAGCAATGAAATCAATATTTTAATATATTACAAAAATAATATTCCTCTTATACGTAAGAGTAAAAAGGAAAAAATATATAATGAACCGAGCTGGTCATTGTAATAAACTGTGGCACTAGTTAAAGCCTTATTTTTAATTTACAGATTTAAAAATACAGTGTTTTCATATAAGTATTTTGTTTACATATTAGCATCGAAATTTTACCATTTGTCTTTACTAGGATATTTTGCGTTCTTCGCGCGCTTTCTTAAGATTTATTTATTTTTGATATTACTATTAAGTACTTGCTGAAGTATAAAAAATATCAATCACAAATAATCTTATATTTTACAGCTTTAATAAATGTGTTATGATTTTATAAAATATATATATTGTCTGTTTCATGTTTGATTTTATATGATCAAACAAAATTATTTAGATTTTAATAAATGAATTATTCTATTTTCATATTTGAGAGGACTTTGAAAATGAATAGATCTCTTCAGACTTGAACCTAATTTTAAAAAATGTTATAAGGGCAGATATGAATTAAATAAAATTGTATGAAATTTTCTTCTTCGAAACCTAATTTAGATGCATAATTTTGTAAAATTAGGTTCCATCACATCTATTCATTTTCGGGTTGAGAGACCTGAAATTATTTTCTACTGATTATTTTAAAATATTGTTGAATTACTTACGAATTAGAGATAATCATCTGGTACACAATTTTAATTGTTTATATTACTTTTGTATTTATTCATAGACACTGTGTACTGAAGAATTATATTTCAGGCCTCGTTCTTCGAGATTACAACTTGTAGTACCGCTCTGCCCCGCCAGATGTCACAAAGTTTAGCGTATTAAAAAATCCCTGCCTTGATACTACCCTCTCCCTTACCAAATCTTCATAACGTTTTGTTGTGCCGAACAGTTAACAACGTTTTGTGTTCGTTATAGTTTTTTTTTCTTAACAAAGATCCCATACAAGTGTATAATTTTGCCTTGAAAAAGTATTAAAAAAAGGATGGTTATCTTCTTGTTTTTTCAAATTATGGAAAAAGAAAATAATCGGAGAGAAAGGTATAATCGTTCGCGTTCTCGTACACCGCATCGTCAAAAATATGGCGGCAACAGAGAATCGAGTCGACGATCAAAACCAAGAGATAATCAACATTGTAATCGTTCCCGATTGATTTCTCGTCGTCGTGATGAACATCATTCCGATCTTCATAGGTCGAGGCGATATGATTCTTCCAGACAAGACTCCAGTCGTCGTGAGTCAGATCGTCGTTAATCAGATCGTCGTGAGTTAGAACGTCGCGAACATAGGCTTCATGAGTCAGACCGACGTGAATCCAGTCGACACAGGTCAAAACAACGTGAATTGAACGAAGGAAGTTATGAGTCAAGTAGAAGCGTGTCGATTGATAGACAGTTGAGTTCAATTAATTCAAACGTTGGTGACGCAACAAACGAAGCAGCCATATTTTCTGAAGTCACAAATACCACGACTGGAGGTAACAATAACAATGATAAAAATAAACAACAAACAGTTTCCAGTAAGTTGAAATAATTTATATACATATAAAAAAAATAATTACTAGTGAGCTTATACGAGAGATAAGATTAACCTAGGCAATTTCCTGATAAGTCTGTACGAGATACAGGTTAGGTCAGACTAAAACTTGTAATAAAGATAAAAATAAATAAAAAAAAAGAAAATAAAAGATAACCAAAAATAGCTTATTTTCTTTATATTTTTTTACAGCTGATGAATTAGAATATAAGGAAATGTCAAAGGATGAAATTCAGGCTGATGGACACACATCGGAAAATGAGGATATAGAACTGGATGAAGATTTAGTAGAGATCTTTGGAGAAAATCCTAACAATTGTGAGAAAGCAAAATTGGAGCTGTACGGAGAATTAAAGTCGCGATGGAAATATTGGATTGAAGCAGGAGTGAATAAAGATGAGTTGACTGCACTGTTGTCAAAATATGATTCAGACGAGCTGTTGAAAAATTCAACCTTAAATGCAGAAATAAAAGCAGTCTTATCCGAAGCTGCAATTAAAAGAGATGCTCATTTTTTTCAATATCAAAGCTCAGTCGGAGCAGCTCTAAACTCGCTGGGTGCAGCGATTTCTATGATCCTCAACGAAGAAAAAGAACCTGTAGATAGAGTTCTCCTTATTCAACGTCTTTTTGACTCGGGAAAAATATTAACTTCTGTTTAAAGTCAAAGTCAAACCAAGCCAGACTCCTTATTGTATGACCAAAATCTAGGTGAAAGGTTAAAACAAATTAAAACCTTAGAAAAGTTGGGTTAATCTATTCAAAGACAACCACCGGTTAACAAATCTTTTCAAACGTCAAAAAATGGGAAACTTTCCCAAGGGAGACGTCCGATCACTTGGGCCAAAAGAAATGGACATTCATACGGACAGGATCGACCACAGCAATCCTCAAGAAGAAAGACAGGCTTCCGATACATCAGGAAATCCTTTCCGAGTCAATCGAAACAGAACGGAAACGTCCCGCAGAAGTAAAGGTATTATCGAAAGCTAGTTGTCTTAAATTTTTCTCAAAGGAGTGGGAAAAAATAACTAAGGACAAATTTGTGCTAGGTTGCGTTAAAGGTTATAAAATACCGTTCGTATCTTGAGTTCCGGAAAATGTAAAAATAAAAAATTTAAAAACTAGACACGAGTCTAGTTGTAAATACTTGCGTTTTGAGTTCGAACAAGTTCTCTATGAGTTTATTTCACTTCCTTTCGGCTTATCGTCTAGTCCCTTTGTTTTTAGTAAAATCATAAAACCGGTTATAAATTTATTTAGAGCTAAAGCTTTTAAATCCGTTATTTACTTAGATGACCTACTCATTATGGCAAATACATTTGAAATGTGTAGAATTAATGTAAGGTCAACAATTTCTTTTTTAAATAAGTTAGGTTTTCCGATAAACTATAAAAAAAGCGTTTTGATACCAAATAATAGATGTACCTTTTTAAGTTTTGTAATTGACACCAGGACCTTCAGTTTGGAACCTACACCATCAAAAAAAAAAAACTGCGATTTTAATTAATCAAATGTTATCAAAATCTCACTGTACAAAGAGAAAAGGCTTTCGCTTTAATTTTAAATAATGATAATTATGAGGCAAGAATTAATCTGCCAGACGTAATAAAACCGGATTTATTGTGGTGGAAAACCAAAATTGCAAATATGTCAAATTCAATCAAACAAGACATTTATAAAGCTGAGACTTTCACAGATGCTTCTCGGGATGGTTGGGGAGCAAGCTGTGGCGAGGACATGGTTCATGGATCCTGGTCCAAATCGGAGAAAAAATGACATATTAACTATCTTGAGTTACTCGCGGTATACAATGCGTTGCAAATGTTAGGTGATGGTTTTTATAATTGTCAGATTCTTTTACGAATCGACATGATACAGGCCTAGCCTATATAAACAATATGAGTGGTATTAAATATCCAGAGTTTAACAGGTTAACCCGAAAAATCTGGCAATGGGCGGAGTCAAGAGGCGTTTGGTTTTTTGCTGCGTACATTAAGTCCAAAGAGAACTCAATAGCAGATTCGTTATCTAGAATTAAAAGTGTAGATACGGAATGGGAGTTATCACAAGAGGTTTATAGAGAAGTCGTGAATTTCTTCGGGGAACCGAAAATCGATCTTTTCGCAACTTCGTTAAATTCAAAATGCCGGCGATTCTTTTCTTGGTATCAAGGCCCCAATGCAGAAGCTGTCGACGCTTTTACAAGACATTGGGGCAAATATAACTTGCTATATGCCTTTCCCCCTTTTTGTCTTATTCTCAAAACTTTGAGAAAGATCAAGACAAATAAAGCAACCTGTATCCTCGTAGCTCCTTTATGGAAATCACAACTGTGGTACCCACTCCGTTATGAGTTAATGATAGGTGAACCATTAATCTTTAAACCAAATAAAAATCTTCTATTTTCAAATTTCAGAAACAACCACCATCGTCTGTCTCAGCACATTCCATTAGAGGTATGCACTGTATCCGGCAGGCTTACCTAAGACGCGGAATGCCTATGGAGGCGGTGGACATTTTAGTATCTTGACTTACAAATTCATCCTTAAAACAATATGAAGTAAGTCTTAAAAAATGGTGGTCTTTTAATGAAAAACGGCAGCAAGATCCTTTAGACATAAATATAAATAAATTATTAGTGTTTCTTTCAAAGATGTTCAAGCATGGTGCAAAATATGGCACTTTAAACAGTTATAAATCGGCAATTGCCTTACTTTGTGATAATGATATTGGAAAAAATCCAGTTATGATTAGATTGTTTAAGGGTATTTTTAAATTAAGGCCAAGTTTCCCTAAATACGAATGTACATGGGATGTCAACAAGGTTCTCACCTTCCTGGAAACGCTTTATCCGTTAAAGGAACTATCGATAAGAGATTTAACGTTAAAAATTATTTCTTTGCTAGTACTAGCGACGGCGCATAGATCGCAAACGCTTTCTCTTATTAGGTTACATAATATTAAGGAAACGATTAATGGTTTAGAAATTAAGATTACGGATCCCATCAAAACCTCGGCTCCAGGAAGGCGACAACCATTGTTGAGTTTACCCTTTTATTGTCGTAAGATTGAATTATGCGTCGCGACTACAATTAAGTTTTATATACAACATGTTAAAGATTTCAGAAAAAGAGAAGAAAGATTATTTTTATCATTAAATAAATTAAAATTTGACATAAGGTTATAATATAAATTAATGTGAAACATGCAATATACAGTAATAATACTACACAGTAATATTGAAATGCGATTTACTCACGTTTTTTAATAATTACTGTGCAGTGTTGCTGCAACGTTATAAAACGTTCTAGCAACGTAATTTTAATTTCACTGCAACGTTATAGCAACCTCCTAACGACTTAAATATGTTATTGTAACGTTATAAAAACGTCCCATTAACATATGTGCAACGTTTCGGAAACGTTAAAGCAAAGTTGAAGCATCGAAATTTCAATGTTGCGGCAACGTTGCAGCAAAATTTCTTAAGCGGACATTCGTAGGTTGCAGCAACGTTTTAGTAACAGAACATAGGTGTCTGCAACGTTAATGCAACAAGTTTTCGTTTATTGTGCAACGTCGCAGCAACGTTGCAACAACGTTGCACAAGTGTTGAAGTAATATTATTGTAATAATACAAACATCGTTTTATAATACAAAATTGAAAGAAATATATATTTCAAGTTGCATTATTTTTCATCAAAAATACTTCAAATTCCACAAGATGTATTGGGCTCATATACAAAGCCGTATTTCAACATGAATCTGAATAATTAAGCTGGCGAATAATAACTAATACATTCAATGGGGGAAAACTTTCATTTGTTTGGAAAATTTCTTAAATACAATTTCCATGGGTAAAATGGCACAAATAATAGGCTCACGAAAAACTTGATTCCGGAAATGCGCCGTTCTTAACAGGCAGAAATTACTTGAAAGTCACCGCAGAGTATTCCCGCGAATTCCTTGTCGAAAACCATTACGGCTGGACTCGAAAGTAAAATCCTGTCTCGAGTAGACGCATCGCACTTTGAGCTTATAGAAACTTGATTCACCCCTCGCTTTTACCCTATTATCGCAAAATTCTTTGCTCACACGCACACTTTCGCCTCTATTCATTGAGTATGCACCCCTGAGGAACACAAACATACTATTCAAAAACAGTACAAATACACATACTTATAACCATTCACACAAACATATACATGTGTACTACTTTATATATTTTATATAATATACATATACAAAAAAATCATGTTTGCAGGGACAAAATGAACGCAGACGGGAAAATGTGTTCACACACGTCGCGTGATCTTTGGTTACGATAATTTACATGTTTACCGTAATTTATTCTTATTGTTTGCCAACGTACAAAACGAGGGAAACCGAACAAAAGCTTGAGTTGCACGTTCCTCCACTTTAAGATAGTGAAACTTATTCGAGCAGCCAACTTTTTGACCCTTTTTTCAATAAACTCTTTTACCAACTTCTGAAATTTGAAATTATAATAGCGAACCCGTATTTTACAAGGACGCGAGAATAATTTTCTTTGTTCTACTCTTTTTTAATTTTATTTTTTTCTGCAAACCAAATATATTTGTTTGAGTGATACTATGCAATGTACAATCAGCATAATTACAAAATGTTGTGAACATTCAACGCTTTTCAAGTGAAATAATTTTCCACCGTATTTCTATTTTTTTTCTTTTTAACCTTTGCGTTATAAGGTTGTCAGTGAACTCAATAAAGTTGTTTTAAAAAATACACAGAAAATAAATTTAATGCGAATATGAATGTTTTAACTTTATAATTATTGTCCACTTTTAATTCAAGCAGAAAATGTATATTGTTTGAATAATATTTTTTATTAAATAAATAAAAAAAATAACAATAGAAAGGATTATTATTCTTGAAATTATTTATCTGCAAAAAGATAGATCAATTTTTCATGTTTCATGTTATCAAAATATATTAAATAAAATCATACGGAAAAGATCAAATAAAAATTTTTAAATTATACCAGATTTTCAACTTTTTATTTTAAGTTTTATATCACAAAGTTTTTTATATATTTTTTATTTTGTATACATTAAATAAGATAACAACATAATAAAGTCTTTTGCTAACTAGTTTCTCAGTGAAATTGTTAGCAAAAAATAAAGGCATAAATAATAAAAAAGAGAATATCGATCGATCTTCCGTCACACCATGTAGACACCCCAAGTACCAAGAGTGTTTCATGCATGGAAACCCACTCGAGCATATATCGTACAACAAATATAGTCAGTGCACAAGCTATAACACCAAGGAGGGAACATATTCACATTTACACTTGTTTCGCGAGGCATACAATTTTTATGTTTCTGAAAATGTCATGAGTCACATTTGCAATCCATGAAACGTTAATAAATCGGCTGAACTGATAATTATCTGAATACAGCAGTAAAGCATTATGACAAAAATGTTAACGTACATATTATTATAGAACAATGTATAAATAGCTTGAAAAATTAATATCATGTAAATATTCAGTAATAAAAATATTATGTAAACATAAATATACAAGCTTATCAATAATGACTTCTTTAAAATGTTTTGAATCAGAACAAGTTAATATAGTAGATGACCAAGGACTGTCCAAAGTTGTGCCATTACACGATTAACGTTTGTCTATGGCTCATAAGAGCTTATTGTTGGGAGAGGAGGTAAATTCCAGCACCACGCTCGCGCTTGGACAGACGTTGGTTGTATTTCTTGGAGATACTTTAATCGTAGACAGACTTTGGTTGGACAGACCGTAGTCGTCTACGTACATTTACAAAAGAAAAATAAAATATTAATTAAGAAAATTAAAATACGTTAACATTTTACACATAAAATTGGAGATAATGAATAAATGTACATTAAGGTATGACTATCACTGTGCAAATATCACAGAAAATGTTACTGCTATTAACAAGGTGGCAGAGACGCTCGACCTAAATGATAAATTTCCTGTTAAAAATAGTACATTTAGTGTTGAAACATAAATTTATTACATGTATACCGCACAATTTTACGATTTTAAGATAAATTTCACCGTTTTTAACAGGAAAATTTGTCATTTAGGTCGGGCGTTTCTGCCGCCCTGTTATTAACATTCACATTTTCTGTGACTTTTGACTTAGTGTGAAATACGCCTATCTCTGGTAGCATATCATATATTAAGTTCCAATATTTTGCACTTTTTCTTAATTAAATGTACTAAAAACTGTAATTCACAATTTCTTAGCTAAGATCTGCAATTTTTATATATTTTTATTCATCTAACTAAAATTTTAACAAGTTGTCACAAAAATGTGTACCATTTTTTATCATTTACAGTCAAAATATCATTGGTTTACCTTTAACTGCATTTATTTCAAGAACTAGATGATATCATAATTATTTCGATATATCATTAAAAACTGTATGTTTTACATAACGACATACTAGTTTTTTTATCAAGAAGCTTAAGAACAGGAATTAATATATTAATACAAAATCATTGATTTTGATACTAATTAATTCTAGTCCTAATTACTCTCAAAAGCGAGGAGCGAAATTAGTGCATCGCCTTGATCAATGAGACTGGGCCAGTCCGGCAATCATTTTGAAAACAATCAATCTTCGGGACGCATTGTTGGTGCCAACGGTGGAGCATCCATTATATTCGGTATCTAACAATGTATTTCCGGTTGCCACGTGGCATGCGTGAACGGATTTAGCGATTTGCGCTTGGACGGTACCTTTAATTATAGTTGCACGCAAAACTTAGCTTGGAAGTTACATAATAACCTGCACTAACCCCTCGTTGTTTCGGTCTCGCCCTTGAATTATCACATATTTAAAAAAACATATTTTCGAGTGAACCTGTAATTTCCGGCTCAAATACGATTAATTTCAATCTCTTGAATTGCTTATTTTCTTTCCATGTTTCCCAACACTAAAATGATGTGTTTATTAATAATGGTAATTTTTCGCTCTAATTATTACTCTATTTTTCATCTGCAATATTCTTATTCATTAGAACATAAACATCCAGTTTATTCAATGTAGTATGTGACATTAATTGAAAGAAAGCGTTCCATACGTTAAATAGGGACCCGACATTTTAATCACATTTTTTTTCATCACACGTTAGTTTCATCACACGTATGATTGATCACACATTTTTTCATCACATGTCGGTTTCATCCCATATTCTTATCACATATCACATGCAAGACATATAAATGTGTGTAAAAATAGAAAATTAATTATTTTACATATCAATTCTTGATTTTAATATTATTTTATTCCATAATATTAAATTCTGGATTTAATACTAATTTTTCGAAAGACTAATTCGTCGACAAAGTTTTCAAATTTTTGATTAATTTTTAAAATTTAAGAAATTTGACAATGATATGGAAAGTTCTTTCTTGCACTATTGACTTAACCCTATTATTCGTATAAACCCTTACGGATGAAAATATATCCAAATATATATACAAAATATAAAATCTATATTTCATATATATCCAAGATATATATCAAAGTATTTGAACTTGAAAATATAGACAAAATATAGGCGATTATATATCTAATATATATAAAAGCGGCAATAAGTATAATATCCAGTCTATATAATTTTAGATATATCTTCGTCGTAATTATGCCGCGTTTGATTGAATTACATTATCTTAAAAGTTCTTCTTTACACTAACTATTAAGCCCACGATCTTTTCCATAATTGTTGTGTTATTATTTACAGTGTTATTTTGGTTTTCTTATTTTGTCTGTGTTACTTTGTCCAAGTTATACTCGCCGAATTGTGTATCGACGAATTGTTATAGATCTTATAGATATACATATATAGATTAAATTATAAAAATCGCATATTATGAGACTTAATAGTGCTTTATTGATTCAAAGTCAACATAAAATACCATTATTTAATGAAACATGTGATGAAACATCATGTAATGAAACAACATGAGATGAAAAATAATGTGACGAAAAAAAATACGATGAAAAAATATGTGATGAAAATGCATGTGATTAACTTACATGTGATGAACATGTAGGGAGTCGTTAAATACTATGTAAACTTAATTATTAATATGTACGTAAATAATTATATGAATAAATTGATATATTTGTTGTAAGATATATACCCTATGTGAAATTGCCAGATTTAACATACGGCCCAGAATAAGCTTGATACTGGTAACACATTCTGCCAGTAGACCAGCACTGTGCCAGACTTGGACCAGTTGTTCGTTTCCCATTGGGTAAGATTTGATGTAAAAACAATTTTTTTTAATACTTAGAATATGATATTCAATACGGTCTGAAAACAAATTGATAAAAGTCTAACTAAGGTCTGATAATAATACAACAAAAATTTGAATCATGTGCAAATCAGAGAGAGCTATACCAGATTTATCCTTAATTTTTGTCACATTTCTGCAAAATTCATACTTCTATTAAACATTTGCTAGATAATGACCATATGGAAAAAATTGAAATAATAATTTAGTATAGTTTTTTCAAGTACAGATGTTGTCCAAATTCATATTGTACTACATTGTAAAAATTGCAAAAGTCTGGCTATAGCTTAGTACGAATGAAGCAAAAATCTGACAGATGTATGGCCTGGTGTATGACCTGGAGTAGTTATAAATTATTATATCTACTAATTTCATTTAATGCAAAATCATAATTGTCATAAATTTTATAGATAATTAATTTAAATACAATTTAATTAAAAAAATTTATTTTTCTTCATAAGTCATGATATCATAATTTTTGTTACACTTATCAAGTGAGGCATTACGTGCATAGTTTTTCAATATGCCTAATTCTAACCATTTTAATTTGCTTATAGTTAAAGTAATGTATTAATTTGAAAAATCAATAACTATCAACATATGAGTTTAATTAATTGATTACCATTGAAAGTTGTTATTATGAAATAAATGTTTGTGTCACTGCACCTGAAAAAATTCATCTTACAATATTTTTTCAAGAATCTAAAAATATCTAAAAACCATTCAAAATTAAATGAAGATAAAAGGATTGTTATGAGGGATTTCCATTAACGCAACAAATATGGGACAATATAAAGCCTCAATTTATATATGATGTCGTTTAAACTGTCTCGTTAATATTTTATTCCTATTTTGGTAAGAAGCTGAAGGTACTTTTCTTTAATAAGTTATTAATTCTTGTCTACCATGTGTAACTGATGGGGACAGATAAACGTCATAGAGTATACATGATAACAGGCACGTTTCACGGTGCAACATACATGACGATAACATGGGCGTTATAGCTCTAGGCGATCTGATATTAGCATCGCCGGCGTGATTCATGTTGCCATTTACATTTTAATTACATTACATTTGATAACGGTATTAATTTTATCGATGCAGTCTACTAGCCAGGTATTTCGCCAGTATTCTCCTCGTCTTTTCACATACGTCACATCGTTATTAGACCCTATTCGTGAAATCCATTTTGCTATCTGTTCGCACAACGTTATTTCCGCCACTGACGAAATTTCACATTGAGTCATCAAGCCAAGCGTATAAGAGTTAGTTTGAAAAACTCGATACTTTACCACGAAAAAATTATTAGATTTCAAAGAGAAACGACTTTCGTTTTATCAAACATGTAGTGAATCACTGTGCCGAGGTCTCGCTTGCTAGAATTTCAGTTATCTTTCGTGCTTTTGCTTTTTTAACTGAAAATTTATTATTTGCTTTTACATTTGAGTATTTATTTTAGTTTAACACTTGGTCTGTTTTATCGGAATCGGTTAAAGTGGCTCGTAGGTGTTGCTTTAAATCTTTCATTTTATTTTATTTTGTAATACTTTCAATGTAAATATTGAGTACATCATATAGCCCAATTGTGTAAAAAATGACGCTAAAAAATAACGGTTATTTTTTATATGTACAATATTTTTCACTACATGTTTACGTGAAATTACCTATAAACCACGTAACAAAAAATTTAGTTGAAACCTAAAAGAACTAAGTATCCTATAACAGAAGGACAGATACAATAAATTACTTCAAACAATTTGACAATAAAGTATTGTTAAGCATTTATGAAAGATGCAATTTATGAAAAGTTCGCTACATTTTCGATTTTAATCTCAAATATTTATGTTACTTTTTCTCTATTTTTACACATAAAAATATTAATATACTTATCACTTCCGACATTTTTGAAAAAAGAAACCTTTTTGAGGTTTTTGTTTTATACACAACATATTTAATAAAAAACATTCAAATCAAAATACGTTTTCAGATTAAAATTTGTTTTCTATTAGTTAATGTATTAGTAAATTAATTATTCACTAAATTTTAATATTTTTAAAGGCAAAAATATCATTCAAATATTTAGCCGCATATTTAAATTTAAATATAGTTTTATTAATTTAGGATGATTAAACATTCTTAAAATGTTTTTTTTTACCATTTTCATCACAGGATTTATAATTAATTCAGAGAATATAATAAATTAGTTTTGTTAATTATTGCGTTATCTTATTTAAATCATGGATGACACATGACTTCATTATAATTCCCTTTTTATGCACCCTCGAAACAGCTAAAACATTAAACATTAAGAGCTAATAACATTTTTTTTCTTTGTATTAATATACAAAAACGTAATTGTAAAAAACTTTGTTATGTCACAATTTAATTTGCATGTAAAGCACGGTTAATGTAATTGTCTAGCATTTTCACAAGCGTTGTTTCAGTATGTGGAACCGCTGAACTGTGCCAGACTTTTCCACTCGTTTGGCCTAACTTCACGTGCTATCGACATTGCAAAACTAGCATATTGTTCGTACAGTACTTGCCAACTTATCAACGCTCAAGCTCTTGGTATAACTGTCCCCGACACTCGTCCTACGATGTAACAACTTTCTCTCTGTTCTATAAGTTTGCTTTGCATTGAAATTTGCTCTTGTCGAACTTGGCAGCGCTATACCCAACATCAAACAGCGAAATCCGTTATATCGCATTATTTTCTTACACGTAATACTGAATAAATCTAACATTTATTTATAGAATTGTTAAAATTTAACTTTAATCAAACTCCTATTATGATACTTCTTAAAAAATCCACGGTTTAACGTATATGATATTATCATGTCGAATAAAGTATAAAGATTCGTTTTAGATGATTACCCAGTGGACATTGGCAGACATATAGAAATCGTCCACTTCCGGCTCAAAAATTATTAGCAACCTTTGGCATACAGCACTAGCTAATTTATAAACCATTAACGCATCAATAATAGAAAAAATATAAACTAAAGTAAATTTTATATACATAAACAATACGTAACCATAATTATCTTTATCAATTAATTAATCTTACGATTAATAAAAAAAAAACCATATCAGTTGAAATTTTTTAGTTATCTGAATAATTTTTGTGTTTTTTGTTTAATAAAATATGAAAAAGATTTTTATTTATTATTTTTTAAATTCTAAGGAATGAAGAAGAAATTTTATATAGGACAACAATTTGTTAGGTTCTGTTAATTTTTACCAGAAGTAATAATAATATAAAAATATTTTTACTATTTCTAAAACGTTACCTTCACCTGTTTTTCTGTTTAACGTGTAACCTCATTTTATTTCCCGTTTACAAATGATTAATTTTGTATATATGATGATATATAAAGTGCCTGGATGCAAATAGACCCGATAAGTCCATTTGAAATAAATATTTTTTAAATTTCAAATAAGATAATGTTTTCAATACATTGTTAAATCTTGTGCATTAGAACAGTTTTACGATAATGTCAAAAACATAAAATACTAATTTCACGATATCTTTTATTTAGAATTTTAATAATAAAATAATAAGTCTAGAAAAATTGATTAAAATTTAAACGCACTAATCAGTTTTTGTATTTAGGCAGTTTATATGAGTAATTCTACACAGAAAAAAGTAAGCCTATACAAATTATCATCTTTCTGACAAGATAGGGATATACTTGTAAAAAACCAAAAAATCATCTTTTCTTATAAATATATTTAGTTATATTTTTGGTTATATTTAGTTATATTTTAGATTATTTTTTGGTTTTTTACAAGTATATCCCTATTTTGTCAGAAAGATGATAATTTTTATAAGTTTACTTTTGTTAGTGTACCAATTCTTTTCCTTTAGCGGTTACTAATTATCTTCGTTTTTGAATGACTCATCTCAAACTCTATTAGAGCATTTTGTTAATAGTTCTAAATAATTTAAAACTCGTAAGGCGCCCGAGATAATAAGAAGTGACACAATTTTTTACATTATATATTATAATTTCAAAAAATTGTCTTTTTTAAACCACCAAAAAAAAGATTTTTTTCTAATGTTTTTTAACTACCAATGACAAAATTTTGATAGAATTACTCATAATATGACACTTGAAAATGAAACTTATTCTTAAAAAATGTTTTAGGAAACATAAATTTATATATTTCAAATGGATCATTATAACACGTATAGTATGATATATAAAGTTTTCCACAGTAATAGATAATTATTTAAGTTATCCTTTAATAAAAAGTTGGCACCTTTAAAAAAGTTGGTACATATATTCGACACGCGATTGGTCGAAAAAATGGTAGGCATTTTCAAAACAAAGGAAGAGTTCATTTAAGATTATCTCAAGCAATTGATGCTTTGATTCGTTTTAAGATTTATTATGCAAAAGGTGCGTTACGCGCTTTCATTTTTTTTATTTCAATAAAATAAATTCTTAATCTCAAAAACAAGCAATACAAACAAATAGAACAAATTGTAACCATAAGCATATTTTTTTATATACCATAAGTGCACAAAAAGAATACCAAAAGCACACCATTTTTTTAATAATAATATATATTATTTTAGAGAAATATAAAGAATATAAATTTGGCGAAATAACATGTTTGAATTTTTTGAAGTTTGTTTCGATCAAATTTTTACCGAAAGAAATGTAAATGTTGAATCTTTGTTATTATTCCGATATATTGTTTATATATCGTTATTTTTTTCTTAAGCTTGAGTTGGACATCATTTACTTATTACGACTTCAGTTTTGAAATAAATAGATATTTTTTTTTGTTTTATACTCTTGATGTTATTTTTTTATACACATTGTTTTATTAAAAGTTAATAATTTGCATTCATTTTTCAATTGTTTAATATTTCGAATTATGAAAACTTTTACACTTTTCAACTCAGTATAACGAATAGCTTATTTACATTATATCGGTGGAATTAAATCTACTTATTTTTGTGTGCACATAAACACTTACAATTCCTAAGTTATTAAAGTTGTTATTAATCTTATTAAAAATATTTGGTGCACGTTTGGCCTATGTAATAGTGCGCTTTTGGTATACTGATAAAATTTACAAAAAATAGTAAAATAATATAAGAAAAGAATTAAATATATTACATATTTAAACTATTACTTTAAACATTCAATGATTAAGAAAATAATTATAATTTTTTATATAAAAGGTAATTTTTATCCCACATGATCGAAAATATATGTCAAAATATAAAAAATATATATTTTATATACTTGACAAATACATATATATATGGAATATATTTTGTATGTATTTTAAAATATATAAAAAATATACTTTCGAAATATATTTTCAGCAAATATATACTAAATATATAAAATATATATTTATAAATATATTTTGTATATATTTCATAAATATATATTCCAAATCTATTTAAATGTAAACAAAATATATTTTAAAATATATTTCTTATATATTCCATATATATTTTCCATATAATCGATAAATATATATTTTCAGATTATTTATAATATATTTAATGTGTATGCTGAGATATATGTCAAATATCTGTTGCATAGATTTTATAAATATATCTTACAAATACATTTTCTATATAACCAAAATATATTTTAAAATGGATACCATATATATTTTGTATATATTCAGTAAATGTATATATATGTTTAGACTATTTGCAATATACTTGAAATATATTTTAAGATATATCTTAAATATATTTTCCATATATTTGATAAATACATTTTACAAATACATTTGAAATATACATAAAATACACGCATAGAAATAGGTAAGTAAATATTACTGAGAATACGAGTAATTGTGTGACAGTATCTGTTTTTGAGTAAAATTTAAGAATTTTTTCTAAAATTTGCACAAATTCGATGAATTTTTACGAAATATTGATTAATTTTTACGAAATATTGATGAATTTTTACTAAGTTGCTCAGTAAATTTTAACCTAACTTATATTTCACGCTGTCATACCTTAACTAACAAAGAAACAACGTTACCGACAGTCAGTCGAGTTAGCCGCGACCGTAAAGTATCTCGATATCTCATTAGGAAACAGCAGATACCGAGTTCGAAACTCAGAGAGGGAGTTTTTTTAAATGTTGAATTCTATTTTACGAAATGAAAATAGTAAAATTTACTTAAAATTCCAC
>JABFPJ010002705.1:0-18542 GCA_022817425.1 Gryon sp. ZL-2020
TTACTGTTTAAACAGTAATTTATTGTAAGTTATTTTTCTTAGTGTAATTAATCATTTTTTTTAATTTCTTATAACAAACACACATTATTTTTTATCGCAACGTTAAACGATTTTTTGAGTTAACAGATTAATTTAACAGATTAATCATAATATTCTTCTAACACTAAAATTCAAACGATCGCATTCTCTACAATTAATGGACATTATCAAACGTCAACAAGCATATTGATGTAAGTCCCCTACAATTTTGTTATTCTTTTATGGGGTTATAATGCCGTAAATTATCAGTAATACGTAATATTGCATGTATTATTTTATTTCTATTACATCAATATACATATAAAGATGCAACAGTCATAAATAATGCTCTATTTTTAACTATATTTATTGAAACTATCAAATTAAGAGATACAAGTTGATTTTTAATATTGAAATACAAGACATGCAATATTAAGAATCCATTTTTGAAATTAAATATTGAAATGAAAATTGAGATTCTCAATCTGAAACTTTCAGTAGAAGTTTTTTATTTTATTTTGAAATATTACATAGTTATTATAATTTGTTCGGTAAATAGATAATGCATATTATTATAGAATTAAATTGCTCTAAAGCTAATATCAATAATTTAACCACATCAATAATTACTTCCCCTGAATAATAATGTTAAACTATATATAATAATAGCATTAAATTATCCACCCAACAACTAAATAAATAATACATTATTAACTGGATTAGCGCAATGATTAATTAAGATTATTGTAAAAATTTAATTTATTGTATCCACATTCATTTTATTTGTAATGAAAAGAAGAAAAAAGTAAGACGCTGAATGCGTTAATTGACAATCAATGACTGGTCTTGAATGGTGCATTGTTGACTGAAGAAGTTGTGGTGAGCAATTAGCGCGTACACGACGCGTTAGGAATCTCACGAGCTCATTAACGTAGAGCTGCAGAGCCCCCAAAAGTAAAGTGGAATAGGTTAATTCTTCGACGCAGCCAAGTCGACATAGTCGCGACAAGCAGGACGTAAATCAGGCACGGCTGCACCGCTAAATTAAGGGATACTAGCATCCCCTTACGACTGCCGAATTAATGTAGCGCCGCCTCTTATTAGACGTTCTTAATGCCACCTTTCGCACGCGAAAACTCGATGTCCCAACCGCGACTAGTAGTCCCAAGGGGACTGCGATGCTGACGGGAAATTGGACGTAGCTAAGCGCGCTCTCGTAAACATCGTAAATAACGGCACCCGCTGTGAAACTGAATGACTCTGAATTGGTTCAATAAGTTTTTCGCCATGAAAAACTACATTTAAGAGCAAAAAGAATATTCAGCTTATTCTCTTACAACTTGAAATGACAAAAACAATTACTTAATTAAATCCAATTAATACTGCTGTAAAATTACTTCTAATGTAATGAGTGTTAAAGCACGTGTTTTTACTTGACGTTTAATTATACTTATTTTAACATTTCTGAATAGAACTAAAAGAATATTCCTAAATAACTTTAAAAAATATTAACATTCTACATTAACGACTCACATAATCAATATAAGTTTTTCATCGTAATAACCTGTTATTATGTTACATGTTACTGAATTAATATATGATGACATGAATTATTACAATGTTCAAAGGATTATAATTAAATATTCAATCTCGTCTTACTGATTAATATACGATAATATCATAAAACATACTTATAATATAAGAAATCAAATCATGACACATGAATAATATTATACTACCTAGAAACAAATGCGATAAATATAATTAACGCTGAAATTTGTCAAATAATTTGAAATGTCACTTCAAAAGAAAATATTTCTTAGACAAAATAATATTTGATTCAGGTTTAAATGTTTGAAAGGCAACTTTTTTAAGATCCTAAACGCAACTTTTCATGAGAAAAATAGTTATTCGGTATTATGTGAAATTCATTTTGTATCAGTGTCCAAGTAAAAAATGAACACAGGTATCGAGGGAAAACTGTATAAATTCAGCATTAAAGGAGAATCTCGAACTTTTCGCGCACTCGACGACTATTTCCATCGATTCTAGAGCTCGTAGGATTTAATGGCGTAAAGCGACATAGCACGGGTATGTTCGAGGTGACTCTCTTGGGGAAGCAATATCTCAACGTGATAAACAAGTGGAGGAGTGTCGGGCGGTGTATAGAACTTGGGAATTCGATGTGAATATTTGCACTATTATAACGTTACGCGTAAACGTCACGAATCGTTATGTCGCATAAAATGGGAAAAATGATGGAAACAAAGTTAGAACGCTACTAAACAATCCGACTTGCACAACCTTTCTGCAGAGAAATGTAACTCTTAGCTTGTGGAAAATTAAATGCATGAAAAGTATATAAGTAAAAATATAAAAGCATTTCTCTAAAATTTGTAACATTTTTTATGTCATAAAAATTAAAATAAAGCATGAACAAGTTGCAAATTATGATTAAAAAAGGGTGCTACATAGTTTTTTTATGTGTTATGTTTATTCTGAGATGATTGTCAGAGTAGAAATCTCGGTTAAATGGTATCAAGTGACGTCAACGCTGTCAAAACTGGATTTATTTATTTCAGGATTTTCTTTCATCTTTCACGTTTGTGCGACGTGTTCTTTGGTTCGGTGTCCTTTGAAAGCAAACGTGCTCGAATACAACGTGTTTGTGGCACGTGACCGCACACGCAATGCAACGCAATGGTACGCGAGCAGCGAGCGAAGGTATCCAACGATCGATCACGAGCAGCACTCTTCTGAATGTCAGCACGGCGGTACAATCAGTCAGCAGACACATTGTTTTACAAGTCCTCTTTGTTTCATAAGTTATTCGCAATATTTGTTTTCCTGTGCATTGCGATTCTATTAAATTTTTGTCACTGTTATCTGTTTCCATTATTCTTTAGAATAAAAATTATCATTTATACGTACAGAAATAATTATTGATAACAGTTACTCCAGGATTAAAATAATTGCCGTCAAATGTATGACCAATTGTACAAACAGACATTTATATCGATAACTTCGATTTGTTTGCAAAAAATATGCTACATATACACTCAAAACGACATCTGTGATTTTACAGTACGTTTTCCAGTTAATATCACTTTAAAATAACACAAAAAATGTATTATTACAGTATTTTATTTGAAATGTACATTATTTAAATTAAAAATACAGCTCTCCTGTGAAATTTATTAAGAATTAAAATATAGAAAGTAAACTGACTGTAATTTTACAATGTAAAGTATTGAGTGTATAAAATAATTAATAACGTTACTATTGAAAAATATGTCATTAATGAGAGCAAAATGTTTTTTTGTTATATTAATAAATTTGCGTCATGAAAATACGCAAAAAAGTATTTCACTGAACATATTTTCAATTAAACCGCAAGTCATTAAATTTTGCCGTCAAAATGCTGTAGTTATTAATTGTTCGACTGCTTTGTCGAAATATTAGTTTGGCTTTACATTTAACGTCATAAAACTTTATCGACCAGATTCGCTTCAAAGTCATCGACAAAACTCACAAGTGTTCTTGGCATTTTTCCGTGAATTTACTGTCGTCATTACAGCTGCAGTAATGCAAGCTTAATGTTGAACTCTAATAAGTTAGAAAAAATATTGAAATTAGAATGAAAAAACTATAAGTACACAAACACAAATAATCAAAAGCATATAAGTGATCACATGACGGCTGAATGTGCACAACAACAGGAAGCATGGATCGCCGCATTTCCACCTGCATAGCTTTTCCATTCGATCAGTCAGTTTTGATTTGATAGGATATGTACACGGACAGAACCGATGCATCAGTTCGTCAAATGAAATTGATAAAAAAAATCAACAATATGGAAAATCCAACTCAATGCAATGTTTCGTAGATTAAAATCAGTAAAGCCACTCCCTGGTAATTGTAAAAATATATCGAGAATATATTGTCAAAACATTATTCTATCAAACACATATTGTAAATAAATTTTTACAATTAGCAGAGTTGTTATTCAAAAAAGAAACTATTATTTGTATTGATTCATAATAGCTTTGATAGAATTCAATATCAGAATTGAGTTTTGATTATTGGTGTGTGATGTTTCTGTATATTGTATATGATTTCATAAATGCAGTGGTGAAAATTATGCACTGGTCTAAAGCTGTAATAAAATGTCTTTGATATGATACGAAAATGTATTATAACAATGTTATACGCGTTAATGAATTTATAGATCAGTTGCGACTTCAATGAGATAATTGAATTTCGATATAAAGTATGATAAACATTATTTAAACGTTTCGTTTATCATAATTCACATTACGTTAGCGTTAGACAAAATTAATCGCTCAAGCTTTAAACGAAATAAATATTAATCAGATACTGGATTCAAGTTTCTCCAACATAATTTGTTAATTAAACTGATTTATTTGCATTTCAGTAGAGAAATATTTCAAAGCGAAATTCAAATTAACGCTAAAGAAAATGCATATAATGGAATAATGATAAGAGAAAAGTATCATGTAATGAAAGAAGAATTTTTAAGTGTGTCAAGTGCAAATGGTATTGCGGCAAAGAAGTTACGCAGAGTATATAATTTTTACACCTACATGTAGTACATTTATTTCAATAGTAACTAATTTTATTGTATATTCATATGACAATTATAAACAGGAACAATATAAAGAAGTTTATCATTATGGTTTGTTTTCAAATCTTCCGGATATGGACAAATATGTGCACTATTGGCATACACATATATTCATACTTTCTCACAAAATCATAATATTCGTAATACAAAACATGTATTATATATTAGACAAATATTCCAATATCATTTATAGGAATACTTATAAGCTTATAACAGTCTGTAAGAAATGCTTTTAAGTAATTCCTTGAAATGTTTATGTTATTTTTAATTTTACAAAGGAGTCTATTAAAATTAATTTTTTCCATAATAAAAGAAACATGCAATTTTTTGTATTAAAATAAGGAAAACTTATTTTAGATAACTATTCGTAAACGTTCGCAAAAAGTCAAGATAAAAAATCGCCCATTACTTGCAAGTCTACTTTAAAAAATTTATGTAACGTTTCTTTGACTGCAATGCGGGTTCAGATTATGTAATAAGTATGAGGTTGATCATGAATTTTACCAAACGCAATTTTATATTTTTTACATTACATAAAAATTTGTACGCTAAAACTAATACAGTAGACTTGGTAATAACTATGATAATTAATAATTATTAAATCATTTACTATCCTACTATTATTAATACATTAAATTTCAAGTAAGTATATTACGTTTTTAAGATTTTATTTTACGGAAATGCATCACATTATTAATATAATACAAAATAAAATTTTATATAATAAAGTAATTTTTAGTTTTTAAAATTTAGTTTCAACTATTTATTTAAAAGAAGAATACTTACAAAAAACGAAACACAATGAAAACTGTTGTTACAACAATTCTAACTGACCAAAAATAAAATAAAATAAAGCAGTAAAATTTTATTTCGTATATATCATTTTTTAAAAAAATGACTCTACAGTATTATCACGTTTACTTACCACCAGCAAAAAAGCGACATTGATTGACTGCTTGATAACATTGAGGTCAAAGAGAAAACATAAAAAACATCAACGGTACAAGAGTTGTTAAATGATAACAACATTTTTAATAAAATATATTAATGTTTCATAAAACTGAATTCCTTTAATACTTTTTATTAGTTACATAGACCTTAAATTTTTTGTTGCAATTTTCAATGAGTTAATATATTTTATGTAAATTAGATATTAATAACTTATACATTTTAACTCTGTTCACCAATTTTAAAATCACCATTTTTAAAACTTTTCATTTAAACTAATATTTTATCGATGAGCGTTTTTGGAAGTCAATTTTTTATTGTACTTTTAAAGATTAAGTTAAGGTAATGTTATTTATTTACTTTAGTTAGGGCTAAATTATGCTTGGTATTCCATGTTCCTAATTCATAATCGATGAACATATAATAAATATTAAAAATTATAAAACTTACAGTTTCAGAATCATAATTTATTTAACGTAAATATGGAGTACTGTGCTTAATTTTTATTTTACATTTGTGACTACATAGTATAATAAATAATGACAACAATTTTTGTTAACAGAAACATATACTTTGTTATATCATAAAATATTAATTATCTTTTGCTCATTGTGCTCTCTAGTAACAGCACTGTCTAAACAGCAAATATTGTGTTATGTATATATATAATGTCATTCAAAATTATATTACATTTGAATTGAAATATTTTGGATATATATGATAAGGTTAAGGTAACATTAATATTATGAAGAGTTTAAATATTGATAAAACAGGCCTTTAAACACTTCTGTTACGAAACAGTAGAATCAAGTAAATTACCAAAACTTTAAGAAAGTCACGAGAAAGAACCAGTTTATTGAAGTAATTAAAAAAACTGAATAATGCACTCTTTTATTGGAAATTTTCAGATATTTTTGCATCAAAATTTATATTTAAAATGAAGTTGGAAAAAACATTTTTTTTCATAAACAGATAACAGTTTTTTTTTAAAATAAACAAGTTTTTTTTTCATAAACCGTTCTATAAACACAATTAGTAGGAAGCATAATTAAAACACTGCATTTCAACAACTTTGACAATGTAATCAACGGACTTGTCATATCTGTTTCAGTAAACAGTCTCTCAATTATTATCATAATAATTTCAAAGGTTCTACTAGGACAAACTAATATTGAGACAAACATATTAACGACTTTAGTCAGAAATGCACATTTAGAAAGCAATGTTTTAATGATAGTTTTTCATAATTGATATAATTTCTACGTGTAATTATTTTCATATGCAACTGAAACTATGTACGCATATATTCTTATTTAGCTTAAGGAAGATTTATTGTTAGTAAAATTTTAATTTACAAAAATATGCTTTAATTACTGTAGTTTCGAAAATACAGATGGAATTTGCGAAATGTGTTAATTTAAACAAAAGCAATGTATATTCTAAAATGTTTATTGTAGTATTTCATCTCATTATGCATTAAGCTATGGGAAAACCTTTCTGCTTTTCATAAAAGCTAAATTGAAGAAACAAACTAAATAAACGTGTTCAAATTTTATGTCGGAAATTCAAAGTCTAAATTTACACTATAGTGCAGATATAGATAAAGTTGTATGATATTCATTATAAACTTATATAAGAGAAACAGATCAGCGAACGCACATGCAAAATTCTGATGTAAAAATATCTTACAACGGTAAAATTCAAATTTTACAACAGCGAATTAAATTTATTTGAAAAGGAAATTAAATACATTGTACATATATACGTTTTTTTACTTTTTAATCACAACGATGTTAAAATTGTTTTAAATTAGAAACTAGGTTACGTGAGTACTATTTCATATAATTTTATGTAAAATACTTATTTAATATAAGATATATTTGATTTAACTCGACTTTGAATTATTTGAATAAGTAAACGTGAAATCTATTAACAATGTTAGTTTTAATTTCATGTGTTATTACAGGTGACTAAGTACTGAAATAATGAGAATATTTGAATAACTTACTCTAAATTAGATGAAAGTTACTCGGAAAACTTAAACAAAATGAAATATCAGAAGTGATCAATTTTCAATATAGTAAGTCTTCGAAAACATTATTTTTATTTAATCCAGTCTAATAGTAGTTTCATTCAAATCTGATTGTAAACTTTAAATAACTCTTGATCATGTTTAATCGTATTTAATTGAAAATGGAATGAGGTCCAAATAGGGTTATACATAGCAGAAAATTCGTTATATCGTTATATCTTAAAATAAATTGAATTTATAATGGACCAAATAATACATGCTTATTATATAAATCTAATTTTTATTTATATATTTTAACTAAATTATTTTGAAATTCAGTTTTAATTCAATTATATCTTCAAAGTAGGTTATAAAAAATTTATTTCATTTCACATATCATTTCAAAATAAAATTATTTTTTAGCTATGACATTATCATTTTAAAACAATTATTTTTCGAAAGCTAAAGAAAAACAAAATGCTAAAAAATATATCAATAGTAAACTGAACAAAGAAACAAACAAACAAGGATTGTAAATACATCGACGGGGTCACCCATCCAAGTAGTGACCATGCTTAACTCAGCTTAGCTTCTGCGAGCGCCGAAGCGCAACCGCCAACGACCCACCAATGTGTCAGTTGTTAAATATTATATATACGATACAATGAAACACTGTCTGAAGAAATTTCTATAAGAAATAGTCTGCTTATGTTCAAAAGTGATTCCTCTATAGGCTGTTACTTCGACGAAGAAATATATTAAATTTGTTTTTAAAATAAATCATCATCTCATTTCAAGTTTAACACTCTGAAGTATAAATTAAATTCAATTATTGTTTCTTCTTTCTGAGACGTTTTTTTACTGCAAGCCGTTTGCAATTTTCTAACTGCAAGCGGAATAATTAGTGGTATAGCAACTGTGTTAAAATAAGTGTGGTTACATTATACAGATTTTAAAAAAGGGTTACAATATAATTACACTCAATTTGTGTGATAATAAATGAATATAATACACTTTACTTGCATGAAACTGATTTCTTTCTTAGGCAACGTCGACGAAAATCATGAATCAATTAACAAGCGATTTCTCGTAATAAAAATAACTGTTCGATTAATCTGAATCTCTGGAATGTCAATAACATTTGTGAAAGATAATGTTAGTCATAGAGATAATATGATATATTCTGAGTTCTATTAAGTTGGCCCGATAATTCAATCGAACTCGTATTTTAATTGAGATTTGAAGCGGTCGCACCTGTTACAGCCTGAGTTTGGAATAAAATGAGTCGTGTCACTATACTGTTACATCCTGATTGTGTTTGTTAGTGAACACGTAGTATCTATACTATATTGATTGGCTTGCTAGGCATTACGTAATGTCATTAACACGATGCTTACACATGCGCTTAAACCCTTGAACCGGAATTTCCATTGCGCCCTCTTGAAAGTGTCACACTTCGTCCTTTCCCCGTCCCCTTCCCCTCAAGAGTCGGTCTCGCTATATCGTTCGCCTCTCGCGTTTTAATTTGTCTCCACTTGGTACTTCTCTTCGTTCGTTGCATACGCAATGTACATGTAGGCGACACGACCACGCGTACCATCTTGTACAAAGCCAAATGTACACCGACAAGTAAATCGTAGTAATAATGCGACTGACGAGTACCGTGTGCTCGACGTAATGACCAATGAACTCATGTGTTCGGTAGCATCGACGTAAACGCTCGCATACACGCACTCACAAATCTAAGCTCAACTATTACATACAACATTATTCAATTTAAGACAATCTAAAAAAAACACAATTTTATAACAAATTATATGTATCATTTAGATTAATCTCGTTAATTTTAAGGGGGAAAAAACAATATGAAATGCTTTAAAAATTTTCACTTTTATCACGATTTTTTTAATGTAAATTTGTTTCAATAAAAAAGAAACAAATTGTTTTAAAAATTTAGAAAAAAATTCAAATTGTCTTCTTAAAGTTGAACTTTGGTTTTCTGATTTCAGATAATTTGTATGACCGGTAGGTACACGGTCACTAACGTATACATGAACATAAAGTAACGCCATCTATAAATGATTCAAATTATTATAAATTTAATCTTTTTCAATAAAAAATGCTTTCAAGTATTAGAAACAAAATCCTATACTCTTATACATTCTTCAAAGAAATTTGTGAAAAAGACGATTTTTAAAGTATAACACAGTATTTTGCGACCGTCAATTTAATTCAACAAACTTATTATGGAATACTAAATTATATTATATTCTCTTATGTTTCTGATTTGAGCTACATTTGATTATGAATGCAATGCAAGAATGAATATCTACTAGCTTGATATGTGAAAATCATAATAGCTAATATGAAAGTTTCATATTATAAGGTCACGCAATATTCCATCCTATTATTTGTTTCCTGTCTGTTTTATTTTTACCGCAATTTTCATAGGTGAGAACACATTGTACACATTTCAAAAAGTGCAATTCCACTAATAAAAAGTGTTAACCACTATTCAAAACTAATTGGTAAGATATCACATCGTGTTCAGTCAGAAAAACGCGTAAAAATACAACAGTATAATGTAATTATACATAACGACGACTCGATGGAAAGTCAATAAATTTTCAATGGTTGAATGTGAAGGAAGATAGATAAAATATATTAAAAAGGTCAATTAAACAAAAGCAAATGTCTTTACATTCCAATAAATCAATACAAATACTGATAAAATAAGATCATTTGTGTTATTTTAAATTATAAGATTTTTTTTCTAGAAAAATAAATAGTTGGATGACATAACAGATGTCACAGTCATATCAACAGAATAAACTGTATAGTAAGAGCGACTAAAATCCGCAAAAATCCATTAAATTATTTTTACCATGCATTTATTTATATCATTTTAACGAATCGAGAAAATATATTTTATAACAATTAAAAAATGGAAACAATTATTAATACTATGAATTAATCAACAATTATCAAAAAAAGGTTGTTTATTTTTTCACGTAAGAATATGAGAATGTAATAATTAATTTACAGATATTTTCTTTACAATTTAAATGTTTTCAAATATTTATTTCAGTATTTCGAAAATAGCATTATGTGAAATGCTGATTTCAGAAATTGTACCACAACAAAATCTTTTAGCTTAGACTGTACCGGAAGAAAGAAAAGAATAAAAAAATACAGGAGAAGGTCGAAGCGCGATGAGCAAAGAATGCCGAAAGGAGGAGTAGAACTGGTGAATGGTGCGGGGGCGAAGGGTGTTCTCAAGAAAGACAAAGGAAATAAAAGAGCGCAGCTCTCCGGTGTTGATCGAAAGTTGAGTGCATGGCCAAAAGAATCGAATTTTTGTAAATATCTAATTCCAGAATTGCATGGTGTTTTTGAAATTGGAAACAAGATAATTGTTACAAGTCCCTTGTTTCTCTTATGACTATGTCAAATGTTACTTCTTGTACTTCCAATCTATATTAGATATTATTAAAATAAAGCTTCTTAAAAAACAAACTTTTAAGGATGAAAGTAAATAGCAGAATAAGGCAGCACTACAATGATGCACTTGAATTTCTAAATCCAAGATTACGGTACTCTGAAAAGTTTGCTCGGGAACTCATTTCGAATCCTATTCTCGTGTAGCTTTTTCTCTATCATTTCGTCTTTTCCTCGTCTCTTCTTTCTCTTTGATTTTCAGGTGAGAAGTTCACTCGATACCGGCGTTAAAACTGTAACCGCTGCAGACCGAGTAGGATTTGGCTGCCACTTGTTGAGTAATCTACTTAGTTCGTCGAGAAGAACGACCATGAGAATGAAAATTGGAGATGGTGAAAAGGGGGAATTGAGCAAGACCATCGAGAAATTACAGTCCATCGTATACGGATCAATTGTACTTGTTCAAAAATTCGATACTTTTCTTGTTTTCCTCATTTACTAATTGAGTCTTACTAATAGATCATAGATCTCTATATCGTTGCATATGAATTGTAAAAGTATCAAGTATGATTCAGTATTGCGAGTTGATCAAAATTTTATTCCCCATTCATTTATTTATAATTTAAAATATTAATATACGTAATATAGAGTATATATGTAATATTGAAATTCGAAAAGTATAAATTGACAACCTTTTCAATTTTCAATTTCTATACTATTTGACTTTTCAATTTCTATATTTCCATTTTCAATGTTTATACTATATTTTTATACTCTATAATTTTATTATGTTAAGAAACATTGAAACTTAAAACTGTAAAAGTATGATGATGCTATATTATAATCATTCTATGATTTTAATTATATTTATCATAGTTGTAAATTTGTAAGTAAAAATAATTATATAAGCAATAGTAATAAATATTGTATATTCAAAAATATTAATAACTTGTCTTTATTTGATTCTTATTTTTAAAAACATAGTTCATAATAATATTAATTTATCAATACTTGAAGAAAAATATTTCGTTGTAGCAACAAATTTTTCGTTGTCACAACGAAAATTTCTCTTTAACATTCGGATAAATTGTCGTTCTGGTTACGTCTTGATTTTAGTTGAGTTATGTCGTTGCAAAAATGATAAAATCTGGTTTATAAAACAAAAAAATTGCAAGAATGAATTATAGCTATAAGAAAAATAAAAAGTGTTATTATAGTGTCAACTATCAACTTATCTAATATATTAATTTGTTCTTATATGCAAGAACACAAAAGATCAAACTGCTTTCAAGTATCAATAAATTTATTGTTTCAATTCTTAAGCTAACATTTGGAAGATTAGCTTAATGTTTCAATTTTATAAACAAATATTTTCAACTTTGTAAATTTTAATATTATTATATTAATATTTAATTTTCTTTTTTTGCGACAATTGCAATCGAACGTAGTGTAATTTTTATATCTGTTTCTCTTTTTTGTTATATAATCAATATGACCTTTATGTTTCTTTGTATCAAATTTTCAGTTGTTTCAATAACCATTAACATTGGTACTACTAACAAAAAAAAGTCGTTATCACAATGAAAAGCTATCAACGAATCATGTTTCGTTAATATAACGAAAACATTCTCTGAGTACACTAATAAAAAAAAAGTTCACGATCGAACTAAACAGAAATAAAAATTTAATTTCTATTTTTGAATATATTATTGTATATTTGGTGTTTTCAATTTAATGAATATGACAACATTTTCTCAACTTACAAACAAACTGTGATTATTAGTGCATTTCCATAAACAAATATGAAAAATTTACTAATATATGTAGGTAAAATTACTTCAAAACAACAACGTTTCAACATTCATTATTTATAATTCAGCTGATACTTTAACAAGTGTTTTACTTCTAAAATGAAAATTACACGATTGAAAATCAAATGTTAGAAAGTTTAACAGTATTCTCATTGAGTAAAGCTCATTGCATGAAAACCGAAAGTGCTCGTTTCTTGAAAGCACTAAAAGTTCACTTATCCCTACTACCGCTGCAACAAGAATAACTTAGAAGCGGTTGGCGTATCTGTGCGAAAGAGAGCCGGCGCATCTTGTGTCAACTCGACAACATGCGTCCCATCAATTTAACGAAAATGATCATTATTATTACCATCGTTATTGATGCATCCGACAACTCCGAATCGACGATTTTATGGGCAGTATATGCGTAATTTACATTATATGAGACCATTGAAATCAACAAAGTGGCGTTTGACCGTCGATAATGTGTGCTATTAAGTGCAACCGCAAAATTTCTTTCCCTGTACGTAAATACGCGGAGCACGGGCCATGCACACGTCAGACATGGACGTACTGAAATAACTCGTTCCCTGATATTTTTAGACTCGGCCACATAAATGCGGCTCTAAGAGTACTGCAAGACCGATGGAAATCGAGATCGAGCTGCTTAATGAACAAATTATCTCAGTCGATCTAATATTTATATAAGTAGTTTCAGTGAGAAGATGACGTTAATGGTAGCAGATACCATTAAATAATTTTACTATTCTTAGCATGATGCAACGACATGCTTAAATCAACGCGTTACAAAAAAGAAATAAAAAAATCATTAATTAAAATTATTTGGTGTGGTTGCTTTTTAGATTAGAAGTAAGTTATATATATAATTTATGGAAGTAATATATGTATGTATATGTTTATACTGTTGTAATTATATGTTCGTTAAATTTTAGTTAAGAACATTGTTTTTGTCATTTATCAGCACAATCGTAAACCTTAATTTCGTGAGACTACATAAGCGTTTTAAACTTAATGTTCATAAATAATAAAAACTTATTAAATTACAAAATTTTTACAGGTATATGTTTATAAGTCTTCTTATTTATGTTCCAAATATATAAAGACAAAGTAATTATAACAGACATGTTATAAGTTCATCATATTCTTATTCATGATAGGAAATAAGTGAATAAAAAATAAAATTCATTCAAAGTATAAACAAATACTTTGAAAATGAATTGAATAGTTTTAAGACGATTCAGTAAAACATATGATAACAAGCATGCACAGACGTAGATTGATAAAATGTTTTTTTTTTTTTTTTTTTTTGCAATTAAAAAAGCACGGTCATCTAAACTTAACTTGCCCTGAATACGTTTTAGCCTTTAAGAAATATTAATAAAATACTTGCAATATGTGGTTTATGTCATGCTAAGATAAAAAATTTTGAAATAAAAAAGATATTAAAAAAAGATACTTTGTAATAAATGCAAATTTAAAGAATAAATAAAAAAAGAAGATTATATATAAATTGTGTATTTGATCGTGATAACATGAACATTTTTACACTTTATTAAATTATCTCAAAAGTTGATTTACGTAATACGTAAATTAAAGCAGCAATTAATAAAACAACGTAATTAATTAACCACACAATGGTCGCGTAATAAATATTTACATTTCACTTCAAATCAGTGATTTCATTTTCCCGTAACGTACACATGGCATTATAGCTGATTAATTGAACAGATTTTGTGCGACGTCAAAACAAAAGCAAATGGCTTTGAATTTTTATTGAATTTATTCATTGGTTCGAAAGTCTGGCAACAAACCGGGCTGGCATCCAAGGTTCAACACGCGCCATGCTCTCAAGACAGTCGGAGCCGAAGTCTCTGGTATTCTGCATTAGGAATAAATAAATCTGAGAAAAGTTTTGAACGAGGGTTCTTTCGATGATACTCCACTCTATCGTTTCGAGCAAAGTTCGCTAATCGACTTAAGAAAGTGTACTTTGCTTTGTCATTCATTTATTTAGCTTTTTGTTAAGAATTGACCTCGATTGCATTTTCATGCAAGACGGCAAACCTTTTTCGAAGTAGTATCGTACCAGTAGAAATGGTTTTAATTCTGCGGAGTTTCACTGTAGTTCTGAAAGCCCGCATTTATCAGCTTCAATAGTAGTAATCAAAATTCACTACGAAACGTGAGAATCGCAAGTCGAGCTGACACAAAATAATGTATATTCTGACAATTGTTTCACCACCCGACTGTCATTCAACGAGATACGAATAGGAAATATTTGATGAATAAACAGAATTATGCTTATACGTAAAGTTCGATGCTAACAAGTCATCACAAAGACTTGTGATTTATGCTGTTAGTTTAAGATATATGTAGAATAAATACAGATTCCGAAAAGAAAATCAATATTTTCACTGACTTAATTAATTGTCAATAAAGAAAATAATTTCTCATTATAAATAACATTATAACGCAAAATTGAGCACTTGATAAAGCATTTTATCTGTTAGCCGGCGTATTTATTAATGATGGTAAACTATTACTTTTTAACATGCCTTGTTCATTAATTACGACAAAATTAAACAGCGCCGAGGCAGGAAGACATCACAATACAAAATGTACCAACGATTAGCGTTATCGTAGGATAATATTGCGTACTAAAAATTTATCGATATGTGTATTGTACACTGTGTTGTTATTATAGTAAACGAGATGTTAATAATATATTATACCACTAGGGCGGTAAGTATGTTAATTTTTTGTTTAATTTTAATAAACTTTTAATATACTTTTATATATTAAGCACTTATACTTTTAAATTCACATTTCAAAAAAAAGTATTGTAAATTATAATGAAAAAATCGCAGAAAAAATCTCTAAAACTATATGAAAAATATTATATTAATGAAGTTAAATCATATATCGATGATTTATATTAATAATGAAAATAATACATTTTCTAAACGAACACTCCATATATTTCATTATAAGTCTTGGTAATAGATAGTTTAAAAATTATCTTTGCTATAACACTACAAACAATATCGGTTTAATGTTAGCAAATGACATCTCAGTCATATTCAAAATTATACATATAAATTTCCATTGCGCATTTTGAAATGTAATCTTTTTCACAGCTAAATTGAAATATCTTTGTCTTCGTTATATATCGATATACACACTACACACACTTCTCACAAATAAGTTGTCATTCAATTTATGTATATGAAAGTGAAATTCCAACAAATTTTAATCAAATTTTAATGCCATTTTTGCTATAACTGTATGACAACTCAACTGTGCATAACCTTTTCAATAATAATACAATCGTAAGTAAATATTCGTTTTTTTTAGTTTCAATTAAAATAAATTAATTACCGATAAAAAATTATTCATTTAAAGTATAATTTATATAAATAATCTATAATAATTTTTATAAAAATAAAATTAAAAAATTATATAATTATATATATAATCTATACAAATTAATTATAATTAGTTTTTGAATTTTGAAAACAAGGTTATTCAATTTAAAATTATCTGAATTTTTTAATAAAATGTGAAGTAAAAATTGTAGAAAATGTATATATTATATTACATGTATTATACAAAACTGGTATTTGAAGTTCTATTCATGGATTTGTGTTTATTCACAAATCCAACGCAATCGATAATTGAGTTTATTAATTTTAAAATGCGTCTTTGAAAAAAACTTCAAATCCTTTTATTTTAAAATTTATAACAAATGTTTAACAGTGTAAACGTAAAACCTTTTTTAAGCAACGAATTCACGGTAAGTAAATACTTACTGAGCACGTGTTACGTAACAAGTATAAAATTAAAAATATCAATGATCAGAGATATCATTTACACATTTTGATCAAATTTAAACATACATTCAAGTTCGTTTACCAGGAAAATGTAACTTGAAAAATACGATAATCTTTGTTGTCATCATTGCTCTTATGGAAAGTTTTTATTAGAGATATATTTTCGAATCCATTTTCAAGTATAATAGAAGCTCAAAGTTTTCGCTGTCGAGGAAAATTAGAAAGATATTTGTTATTGAATTTATGACACAGAGAGTTATGTACTCAGACAAGTGTAAATTATTGAAAAATACACTTCATTAATTATTCGAAACTAGTGAATAAATGTACATTTCTATTATATGTATATAAAAGAGAATTGTATCATATATAAAATGGAAAAATGAATTAAGAAATTTTTTAAGCTAAACGTATTATGTTTGTACATTCAGTCGCTAATTTAGCACATACTTAAAATGATTAATCTACAGACAATATTTTTCGTCTTTTGAAAGAATCAGTTTTTTCTGATGAAACATTTATATTCAAAACAATAGTAAGCCTATCATTTGTATGAAAATGAGTCAGTTTAAAATGTAAATATGAAAATAATATTCATATATCAAAATTAAAAGTTGTATTTTTAATAAATTCACTTTGGAAAACAGTATATTTTCTTATGAGTAAAACTGGTCACTCGTTATCACACGTATAGAACGACATTTTTGTTTTTAAGAAAATCATAAAATTTTCACATTTATGTATTTTTTGTTCTAATGTATTTATTGTATATCTCATAATATGAATATTATTTTACTATAATTTCTGGTACAGAACTGAATATGACATATGACATATGATATATGTAAAAATAAAAAAAATATTAGAAATATAAAATTATTCATAATAACTAGTTTAAAGTACAGTAATATATTAAATATAGTTTAAACATTGTTTTGAATTATCAGAAGTCCTATTTTTATCTATTTTATTTATTTATTAAAGAGAAATAAATATAATAATATATACGGTCTATACTATTTTCGTTTTCGACTAGAAAAATATGAACACATAAAGAAATAACTCATTAAAAATTACTATGTATCCGAGTAAACTTGTGACGGTAATGTCGTTATCGTGATAATTGATAGATTTTGATTAAAATTTGCTTAATTTTGATGAATTTTTACTAAATTAATAGTAATTTTTACAAATATTTGATGAATTTTTATTAAGTCGCATTGTAAATATTTTGTGAAAGTAAATTTCACGCCTTGATAGTTTAAGTAACATAACAAGCCTTTTAACGACAGTCGGGCGAATAGCCGCGAGGTTAAAGTACAACGGCTTATTAAGAAACAGTGGCAGGTACCGAGTTCGAAACTCGGAGAAGGATTTTTTTTATAATGTTAAAATTATAAAAAAACTACTAAGTCAAAAAGTAAAATTTACTAAATGCATTTTCCATCACAAGTTTACTTTACTCGGATACATAGTAATTTTTAATAAGTTATTTCCTTACGTGTACAGCACGAAAATATAAGATAAGATTTAACATTAAATATTATTAAGTAAAAAAAAGTTAAATGTAATAATATTATTTCAGTTTATCACGTAAAATCATATTATATATTATAATAGTACATTTCTTTACGAGTGAAGTTAGGCGCAAGCTATTACACGAGTGAAGAACAGTGCTTTACATTCGTGGAGAAGCGTGCGTAATAGGTTATTTTCCACACTAGTGCGGTAAAGCCTATATTACGCACGAGTGACGTAGTCACGAGTGCATGTAATATAGGCTTTACCGCAAGAGTGGGGAAAAACCTATTACGCATGCTTATCCAAGTATGTAAAACATG
>JABFPJ010002706.1:0-18539 GCA_022817425.1 Gryon sp. ZL-2020
CGAAATCGAAGATAGAAAAGGAACTCATTAACGGCGGCCATTATTGCGGTAGTAATAAAACTGCTTCATAAATATGCGATAATTGATTGTGGAACTTTGCCGTCAAGTTGAAGGATCGTTTGGTTTATGTGTTCGTTGTTATTCTTAATAAACAATAATCGAAAACAGTTCTCAAGAACGCAGTAAATTGAACAATAATCTTAGGTTAATATGGTGATTTCATTTTTGACGTGTAGGTGGCGCTGTATAAAAAATAGATTGTTTTGTTATTTATATTTGTTTAATGTAAAAATAAGATAAATTTGTTAAGAAATAAAAAGAAACAAAAACAACAAAACTATTCTACCTAAAAACTTTTTTTTATCTGAAATAAAATCGTCAGATGGCGCTGTACAAAAAATCGAATGTTTTATTATTTAAATTTGTCTTTTAGTGCAAAAATGGAAAAAGTTATGAAAAAATGAAAAGAAAAGAAACAAGAAAAAATATTCAACTAAATTTAACCTGAAAACTTTTGTTTTATCATAACCTAAAATAAATTCGGTAGATGGCGCATTACAAAATATTAAAATTTGTATCAGTTAAATTTATTTTTTAATGTAAAAATGATAAATGATCGTTAAAAGTGTAAATAAAACAACAAAAAAGCGAAAATATTTAACCTCAAAAGTTTTCTTGTATCATAACCTAATATAAATTCGCCAGATGGCGCTTTACAAAAATCGATTTTGTATTATTTAAATTTCTTTTTTAATGTGAAAATGACAAAATATCGTTAAAAATGTAAAAAAAAAACACAAAAAAAACAAAAGAATACTTAACCTAAATGTTTTCTGGTATTATAACCTAAAATAATTTCGGTAGATGGCGCTTTACAAAAAATTGAATTTTATATCATTTAAACTTCCAAAATCATTTAATCTAAAAATGATAAATGATTGTTAAAAGTGTAAAAAAAAAAAAAAAACAAAAAAAAGCAAAAATATTTAACCTAAAAAGTTTTCTTGTATCATAACCTAAAATACATTCGTCAGATGGCGCTGTAAATAAACGACACAAACAGCGCCACCTACAATTCAAAGACAATCAACCCGAGCATTTCAATCGTCAACGACACGATTACGCAGAGTTATTTGAAATAATATATTTCATAGATGAAGGATGAAAGATTTTTCGAGTTGGCCAACGTAAACACGGCCAGCATATATAAAGCTGGCGTGAACTTGGGATGCCTCGTTTATTTTTAAACGTTGATGTGCGCCTCCGATCGCTCAAATAGAAACTCAATTTGTTTTGCCGCTGAAAGCCAAAGGCTATCCATAAACATCCTCAAATTATTACATTGTTATTACAATTCGCATGGAAACTTTCGCATCCGCTTATTTACATTTTCAAAATTTTCCATTGTAGATGGCGTTGTTTCAATTTTCTATTTTATTGCTTTGTTTTGCGTGGAAAAGCACTGCCGAGTTGATTGTTTTTACTGTTTTTTTAAATACTTCATCTTCTTTTATTATTTTTCATTTTTTAGCATTTTTCATTGTAGATGGCGCTGTTTCAAAATTTGGTTTTTACGTTTTCTCTGAGTGGAAACATATTGCTGAATTAATTTTTATTGTTTTTAGAAACTTTTTGATCTCTTTTTCATTTTTTACCACTTTTTTACTGTAGATGGCGCTGTTTCAAATCTTTGCTTTTTCCTTTATTTCTTGTGTAAAAACACTAATGATTTTTGTATTTTAAGAAAGAGGAATATATTTAAGTAATGAAAGATGACAAAATGCTTGAAATAATTAAATTAATTTTACAATTTAAAACTTATGTCATTTTTTGATTGTAGATGGCGCTGTTCCAAATTTGGACTTTTATGCTGTATTTTGAGTGGAAAAACATTGCCAAATTATTTATTGATATTTGTATAAACTTCTTGCTCTCTTTTCTGATGTTTTATCACGTTTTGATTCTAGATGGCGCTGTTTCAAATGTTTACTTTTTTCCTTTATTTTACGTGGAAAAATCCTACTAAACTGATTTTTGTTTATCTTTTGAAAAAGCGGAATATAATTAAGTAAGGAAAAATGATGAAAATACGTACAATAATTAAACTAGTTATATAATTTGATAATAATGAAAATAAAAAGAATCGAGTTATTCGGATTATTTATAAAACAACTAAGTTATATATAAATGAATAAAAAACGGTACAGTTGATTTATGTAACTTGAGAATTTCTTTTAAAAGTTGTTTTTGTTAGTAACAGTAAATAATTTGTTAATTACAACACTTTAAGTTAAAAGTTAAGTTAAAAATGAAATATTTTGCAATTTCTTTTAATTTAAAGATTAAAAACAAATACTTAAAAAAAATATGTTTTAATAAATTGTATCAACTTTCAAGTCCTAACACAACACACTGATTAATCAATCAATTTATTTATGCGAGTGGATTTGCGATCGCGAAACGAATCGCAGCAAAAAGGCCTCGAATCACGTGGCAACCTGTTGACAGTGCGTCGAGTTAACGCGCTTATATTTTGATTTTTATTCCACTCCTTTTTTATCATTTTTTTTTTCTCTTCTTATTCTTCTTCCTTTTTTGCTTTTCAAAATTGACTTGTACTTGCAATTTGGACTCTACAAAAAGACATTAATTACTAGGAAGAGAGAGAGAGAAAAAAGAGTAGAGAATAAAATAACAGCCAAGTTGTTTGTTGAGTTTGATTTTACGTTTTCACGGATCGTCGATCAATTGGTCTCATTTAAAGACAAAATTCTTTAATGGCGTAAAAACGATTGAAGAAAATGAACATTTCGACCTTGAAAAATTCACGCTATCATAAAAAAATTAAATATTATTGGTTTCCTACTTTTTTTTAATTAATTAAATTTAAAATTTAAAAAAAAATTAAATTAAATATTTTTGGTTTCCTACTTTTTTTAAATTAATTAAATTTAAAATTTAAAAAAATTTAATTAAATATTTTTGGTTTCCTATTTTTTTTGTTCATTTTATGTTTCTTATTTTTTTATGTTTTTAATTTTATTAATTAATGACTTGAATGATTATTTTTGTTGGTATAAATGAATAAAAAGTTCATTTAAGAAATATGAATCGGCTATATATTGTCATTTCGCCAAAAATTGATCCAACTGTTTGTCATTTGTGATGACTATACAGTGTCAGTTCGTCAGAAAGTTATTTTAAAATCGAGTGCACGAATAATAGAGTGCAAATGTACAATGCTGAGATAATCAGAAGACATGTTATGATTGTTCCAGTCAACAATTTAATTTATTTATTTGTTTGACATTAAGTAAAGGAACAGTCAGAAAAACATCCTTTCATTTTGAAATTTACTATACTATGTATAGTAATATAAAGCGGAGATGAAATCTTGTAAACTTTTAGTTTGAGACGAAATAATATAATCGATTTATTTATTATTACTAATATTATTACTATTTTTATTGTTATTTATTTTTACATTTATTTTATTATTATTACTGTATTGAATGATAATTTAATTATTATAACTAATAAAGTATTGTTAAAAAATTTTAAAAACTGAAGAATCTAATCCCGTACTAAGTCCATTCTTAACAAATATTTTTCAAATTAAAAAAAAAACATAATATCTTGAATAAAATGTTGAATCTTGTATATTACAATAATTTAAATAAATATTTTAATAATATTTTATAATTTTAAATACTTTATTTATATAATTTCAAATAATAATATTTTAATAATTTTTAATAATTTATTTATATAATTTAAAGTAATAATATATGGAAAAAATATATTTTTTCCATAATGGTGATAATTTTCAAAAATAACAAAATTATTATGTTAACAAGCCAGTCGAAAACTATGAAAGTTAAGAATGTTAATGAAACTAACAAAACTAACAAAGCTAATAAAATTAAGCAAACTAACGAAGTTAACAAAAATAACGAAAATAATAAAATTTGCAAAACTAATAAAACTAACTAAATTAACCAATTTAACAAAATTAACAAAATTAAATAAAATAACATTTCGACAAATAAAATTTACAACACTAACAAACAAAATTAACAAGACTAAAGAAGTTAACTAAAATAACAAAATAACAAAATTATCAAAAAAGTTAACAAAACTAACAAAATTAACAAAATTAACAGAATTAACAAAACTAACAAAATTGACAAAATTAACAAAATTAACAAAACTAACGAAATTGGCGAAATTAACAAAATTCAAAAAACTAACAAAATTGACAAAACTATTAAAAACTAACAAAATTGACAAAACTATTAAAAACTAACAAAATTAACAAACCTATCAAAAATAACAAAATTAAGAAAACTATTAAAAACTAACAAAAAATAACAAAATTAATAAAAATAACATTTTCTAAACGAACTAAACTAAAACTTTTACATGCTAAAAAGCAGCTCAAAAAACTATCATCCAAAACGCCTTAACACAAAATATTCAACAACTGATCACCGATTGTTTGTTAATCGCACTGGCATCGCTGTAAGATGTAACAGTAACATAAGGGCTGGACGACGAAATCGGCACGGTAATCATTTTTCCTAATTATTTTTTCCACCCTTTTTTCAGTTTAAACAAAAATCTATTTTTCCTCTTTAAACTTTCAAACTTTGTTCAACTTTGAAAATTGTTCAACTTATTATTATTATTTTTTTTTCTTTTTGAATTTCTTCAAACACTTGAAGCAAAGGAACTTGCGATAAAATTCACGCACCGTTGATAATGCAAATTATATTAATAATCCTGCTGCTCATTATATGCGCACTGAATCAATCATTGAAACTGTCGAAAGCGTTTGGGAAAAATCATCGCGCACCACACTGCAACGCACACCGCGCGACGCATTGTGCGAGATCAAACTGAGACAAGATCGCGCTTGACTTTGAGACGCGCCAATTCAGAGCGCTGCTGTTCCGCGCTGTAACTTATTCTGAGTCTTAGGCAAAAGTTGCTTTGGCAAATTAGTTTCATCTTCTTGTCATTTTTGTGCGATTTTATTCGAGTTCAGTTTTTTTTTTTTTATAAAAAATATTTTATTCCATTTTTTATAAAAAAAAATTTAATTCAATTTTTTATAAAACTAATTCATTTTTTTTAAATCATTTAATTTATTTTTAAATTATATATTTTTTCAATTTATTTACTTTTGAATTTATTTAATTTATGTTTTTGCTAAATTTATTATTTATTTTATTTAATTTTTATTTGAATTGATTTCTTTTACTTTTTTGAATTTATTTTTTATTTATTTAATTTGAAGAATATTTTATATAATAAATAATTTTACTATAAAGAATGGTAAATTTATATAATACATTTTATTATTAATTTCAATTTATTATAAAACATATTCAAATTGGATCTTTTCTTATTCATCAAATTTCGAAAGTTATTTATTGTTATTTATAACAAATATTCATATTATATTTCCTTCGGACTTGAAAATAAATTGCATTTGAATTCATTCTTTGATGTTTTTTTATTACATTTTCAAAATTATTTATTCATTAATTTTTTCATGATTTTATTGTTTAATTAATTTGATGATGTTTTCTGCGAATTTCTTGGAATTTTGATATTTAATTCTTCAAATGCAGAAAATTTAGTTACATTTTGAAATGATTTTTCAAATTTTATGTTTTAAATGTAAGTTTATTTACTTAATTTTATAATTTATAGGCAGAAAATGTTTACTTTATTAAGTTTAGGTAACAAAACACTTTTTTTTAATTTAAAATTGTATTTTGAAAATTTTTATTTTAAAATTTCTTAAATTTGACTTGTTTATTTGAAAATTCAATGTTTCCTAATTAATATATAATTTTCAATTTTGATGTAATAAAAGTTATTTAACTTAAATTAATTAAATTTTTATTTTTCTTTTATTTTAAATTAATTTTTTAATCATTTTTTAATAATGTATTTGTTTTCAAAAAATCTATTTTTTTATTAAAAAAAAATAGATCTAAAAATCCGTAAAACCTCATTTTTATCATCAACTTTTCTACAATCCAGCATTCCTCAATTTATCAGTAAAATATTTTGCAAATCCCAAAAAGATTAACTGACACTCGATGTATTATGACTTTTCAATAAAAGCTGGCCAAAATTGCCGATTTTTTGCCTTTGAAATCGGCCATTTAAAGTGATAACATCACCTATAATATTGTTTTGCATTTTTTTCTCTCCATCTCTTTCTAATCTTCTTTTTTGTCACGGAATTTATAAAACATGCTCGAATGACAAGTTGTATCCGAGAATTATATAATCGAAAACTTGTCGTGGAGTTGAGTTGTAAAAACGAACACAATACACTTTGATCCGAAGTGAATGGGGGGGGGGGGAAGTAGGAGAAAAAAGAAGAAGAATCAGTTACTTGTAATTGAACAATTGTTTCGATGAAATGTCAAATTAATCTTCGGCATGCAAATCACGCTTGAAATCGGCTTCGAGGTTTTGCAACATAAAATAAAATGATTGAACTGAAATGTATATTTTTTTATTATGAATATAGTAATTTCTTAAATGTTCTAAATAAATTAATGAATTTTATATTTGAATTAAACATTAATGTTTAATGTTGAATTTAATATTAGTTTGTTAAAAAAATATTATAATTTTGATTATTATTTTTGTATAAAATTAAAAAAAAATTTTTAAGATTAAAATTTTGTTTAAATAATGATTAATATTTATTTCAGGTGTAAAGGATCTCTCGTATGCACGAAATTATACAAATATGGATTATGGAAATTATAGAAACGTAAATATCGCAAAATGAATATCACATGTTTGAATATTACATGCTTAAATATTAAATGGTTCAATATCACATGCTTTAATATAAGATATTTCACTTAGTATTTATTGCATGAGGAAAAGATTATTTAAATGCGGAAAATGTACGCAAGTATCGTCATCCGATACTTGCGTACATTATACATTTATTAAGGATAATAATAATTATTTATTTAGTCAGTTAACTTTATTTAGTTAGTAAATTTAGTTAATTACTCTAATTACTTAATTTAATTTGTTAGTTTAATTAGTTAATTTAGTTAATTACTTTAATTAGTTAGTTTAGTTAGTAAGTTTAGTTAGTTAATTTAGTTAAATAGTTTAATTAGTTAGTTTAGTTAATTAGTTCAGTTAGTTAATTAAGTTAATTACTTTAATTAATTATTTTAGTTAGTTACTTTAGTTAAATAGTTTAATTAGTTAGTTTAGTTAGTAAGTTTAGTTAGTTAATTTAGTTAAATAGTTTCAATAGTTAGTTTAGTTAATTAGTTCAGTTAGTTAATTAAGTTAATTACTTTAATTAATTAGTTTAGTTAGTTACTGTAGTTAAATAGTTTAATTAGTTACTTTAGTTAGCTAATTTATTTAGTTAGTTTAGTTAGTTAGTTTAGTTAATCGATTTAGTTAATTTCGATAAGTAATTTTGCTAATTTAGTTTATTAATTTAGACAACTGATTTAGTTAGTCTAATTGGTTTAGTTAGTAAATTTAGTTAATTAGTTTAGTTAGTTGTTTTCATTAGTTAGTTATTTTAGTTACTTAATTTAGTTAATTAGTTTAGTTAGTTACTTTAATTAATTCATTTAGTTAATAGAGTCAGTTATTTTAGTTAACTAATTTAGTTATTTAATTTAGTTGGTCAGTTTAGTTACTAAATATCTCTTCAATTTAATGAAAAAGTTTTTGTATATTGTTTTTACTTTTCTAAATATATCCCAAGAAAATAAAATATTACTTGAACTGTAAAAACTAATTAGCTAAAATAACTGTACGATAAACAACTAATTAAGTTACTTCAATTACTCATTAATTTATAGGTGATATGAACGTGTGATATACGAAATACTAAAATAAAATAGATACCAAAATACCGTTAAAGTTTATTTTATATTATATATATATTATATAATAATTATATATAACATAATATATTAATAATTAATAATTATCCCAAAAAAACAAAAATTACTATTTCACATTCTCAAATGTCTCTAAGAAAATTAATTTTGTTCATTTTCCATTAACTTTTTTCTTCTCTCTAATTTAAAATCCAAAATCGCAAAAATCAACCGAGATTCCAAAAACAATCAACTCTTTATCCCGAACAAGAAGTTTGACCATGAAATGTTGCCGGCTCATTGACCCATTGCACTCAAATGACAAATTCACGTCGATTAATTGTCTAGAAAAACGTCGACGTCACATTTCGCAAAACAATTGCGCTAGATTGACGTTGAGATCTGACCCCGGAAACTCAAAGCCCGCTCTCGTGTCTTCAATCCCACATCACTTGGTCCGCGCGTGAACGCCGCGTGAAACTTTGGCGCAGCGCCAAAATTCACTTAAATCATTTTCAACACTTTTTTTCCAAATCAACATTAAATCCTCTTTCCTTCGTTAATTTCCAGTACTTTTTGCAGTTTTTGGACAGTTATGTTTGTGGCAAAATTTGGTGAAAATTTTGGTGTTTTTGGGTCTAATTTGTGTTTTTTTTAGGTATAAAATTGATGATTTATGTAACACGTGATCGACTTTGACTATAGCGCGTGTTTTTGTTACCAAACTGTCTGGCCCTCGTCGCGGAAATATCTTGCGAGCACGTAATCTTCATTCATAATTCATGCAGTTTCGTGCAGCCTGGTCAATGCGTTTTTTTTTTTTTTTTTTTTTAATTATTATGAGGAATTTATTTTTTATTTGTGCAATTTTGTTAATTATGAGAATCCTTGGAGAATACTTTAATGGTATATTATACCTTTTTGAAATTTGAAATATGTAAGACAAGGTTGGAAAAAAAACGTTTTGAAAATTATTTAGTAATTTTATATTTAATATTAATTTTGAATGGAATTGAATTTTATTTGAATATTTATTTAATTGTAAACTGCTTAACAAACTTAATTAGGTTTTAAGTTTTATGTTATTTAAATATAAAAAATAAAATACAAATACATTTTTTTCTACACATTTTTTAAGAAAATACTTTTATTGTATTTTATTAATTTTGATTAAATTAAAATGTAGTTATTTGATATGAAAAAGTTACTAAAATAAGAACAAAATTACTTGGTAGCAAAATATCTTAGTTGAGATGAAAGTTATGGGAAAGTTTAAGGAAAATTACTTTAAATAGTTATAAATTACTTAATAAAAAAACTTAATTGTTTAATATTTTTCAACATTTTTAACAATGAAAGTAATTAATATTGTTTCAAAACTGAAATTTATAATTACTTATTTAAAAACTGCCTTAATTAAGTTACAATATTTGTAACTTATTGAAAATACAAATTATTTAAATAAATTCACTTAATAAACTTATTATTATTTTAAACAAGAAACTTTATTTTGTAGACTTCTTTTTTAAGAAATTAATTCTTTTTTAAGAAATTAATTAACATTTTTTCAACAAATCAACTAATCATCCAAAACCCGCCTTAATTAAGTTACAATATTTTTAACTTAATGAAAATATAAATTATTTAAACAATGTAACTTAATAAACTTATTATTAATTAAAATGATTACTTGAAAAAGAAATTCTATTTTTTAAACTTTTGTTTAAAGAAAATAATAAAAAAAATCAAGAAATGAAATTACTTATTATCTAAAAATTTTCTTAATTAAGTTACAACATTTTTAACTTTACAACTCAATCAATGACTAACTAATTTCCAACTTACAATCATTTCCCAACCTTGATAAACTATCGATACATTTTCACTTTATCCACATATTTCAATTCTCAAAGATAAAAATGTATCGTGTTTTATTTTTTTTTTTATTTTTATTTTTTTTATTTTTTTTTTTTTTTAATAATCACCATTTCGATGTCCTTAGCTCTGTACAAGTGACAGTAATAACGCGCGTCGTCTCCCTTTAATATATACAGAAACATGGCTCCCTTCGCATCTTGCAAATTAGGCGGCACTAATTGCGGCTTTGAAGTATTTTTCAAAGGATGCTCGAACATCAACTGATCCTTGCATGTCTCGTACGCAGCAATGCACCCGGAACTCATTACCAGATTCACCTGAAAACATTTCCAAATCAATCATTTAATTCTTACACAATTATTTTATTTCTTCTTTTTTTTCAATTTTCTTACTTTTTTTTATTTTTATTACAAATTAAGAAAAAAGATTGTTTTCATGAGAAAAATCATCAATAAACTTAGTCATACGTGCAAATCAAATCGAACGAAAAGTGCAGTCGCATAATTAGTCGACATCCGCCTTCGCGTGGAATAATGCGAAGGTCACAAATGCGACACATGTTTGTCTTTTTCTTCTTTTTTTTCTTCATTCAAATGTAATTTTTGAGGTCGCTTTTGTTCAAGAAACTTTGCGTTTGGAAATTCTTTTTTTTTTATTTTGTATGAAAAAAGAAAGAAAAGGTACGTTTTTCGTTATGCAAGTTTAAACAAAGATTACAACTATTGATAACATTTGATAACGTCTTGATAATCACAATCCAGTGATTAAAGTCATTTTATGAACGGATAATTGTTCTTTTTCAAGCTAATGAACTTTTATCTTTTTTTCGTTTTAATATTTCATGAATTATTTCAATTGTTATTATTGATTTTATTAATTTTATTTCATTTTGTTGTTTGATTTTGTACAAGAAAATATTGTAAATGTAAAATTAATTTTTAAAAAACTCAGTATTTTGTAATAAAAATAAATAATTAAATAAAAAATAAATATAATAATATAATTAAATAAAATATTTATAATTAATATTATAATTATATATATATATATTTATATATATTAATATATAAACAATAAATATAAATAAAAGATGTAAATAAATAATAAATAAATATTAAAAAAATCTGCAAATAAAATACAAAAACAAAATATTAAGCAACTTCAAAAGCAATAAAAATTAAAAACAAATAAATATGCATTGAGTTACCTTATCACAAACAGTTTTTCTTCTAATCTGCGGAACGACCCAAGGTAACATCGGACCGCTAAACTTGCGATTCATAACCACAAAGCCCAAATAATCCACGGGAAAGGACTTCATGTTGGCATACTTTTATCGTCTTTTCGTCAGTCTTAACTTGACAATCAGAATTTTGAAAAAAGTCCCTTTTCATACAAATTCTCTCATTGTCTGCAAAAATAAAATCATATGACAAAATCGACGAAAATGAAAATTTTGAAATGTCAAAGTATATATACATATATATGTACATATACATATACATACATATAAATACAATAAAAAGCTTACGTGAGAGTTAAATTGTACCTCAATTTTCATTATGTAAGAATTCGTTTTTGTTGACAAAATAACGTCATTTTGACAAATCAATTTTTGTACTTTTTAAATATTCAATTTTTTTTTTAAAGAAATAATTTAATCAAAATAATATTAAAAGTGAAATACTTACGGAAATTATTTATCGGCTACATTTTTCCAGAAAGGAAAAACAGACAAAAATGATTGGAAAAACGCCTGAGAAAATTGTATATATATGTATATATATATTAGATTTGCGATTGGGTTTTCATGTCGTTGAAAAATATAAACAAATACTGGAAAACCGACGAGGAAGTGGGAAGGCCAAATTTATTATAAACGTGGATAAAATGACTCGACTTTTTTGCGAAATTGCGATCGAAGACAAACGTCGGTTGGGATTTTTAAACGCACTTTTTTCTCGTTTCCTCTTCTTCTTTTCTCGGGTACGGGGATCGATGGTCTTTACATATGTGTGTTGTATATTTCTCACGAAAAACAGAGTGAAGTTGGCTGCGATTTGACGAGTTGAAGCTAACTTCGGAGTGGAAAGTTGTGCAACTTGTGTGTTTGAATTTAAATTTGGAAAAATGATAAGAGTTTATTTTTAGACGTGGAAAATGTAATTAATGGGAAATTTGTTGCATGTTTAAGATGTTTTAATTCATTTTTTTTAATTGTTTTTGTGGAAAGTTTTATTATAATTAAACTTGTTAATTAATTTAAATTAAAATTTGGATTCAATTATATTTATTTTTAATTTTCATTTATTAAATTGATTTTTTTAATTTTTTAAATTAATTTTAACATATTTTTGTAATTAAAAGTTCTTTTTTTAATTTTTGTAATTAATAAATTAATAATATAAATAAATATATTTATTAATTTTTTTTATTAAAATTTTTTATTAAAATAAAAAAAAATAAAATAAATAAAAAATAATAATAAAAAATAAATACATTTTTGTAATTAAACAAATTTTAAAAAATGTACAAAAATATTGAAGTAAATGAAGTGTTAAACTAAAATTTGTAATTAAATTTACGTTTCTGTGAAATATTAATAATAAAATTTTATAACAAAAGTTTTATTATAAAATTAGAAAAATTTCAAATTTAATAAAAAATAAAAAAAAAATAATTGTTGTAAACAATATTGTGAAATTTTTCCAACAAATACTTTTAAACAACAAAATTATGAAAACAAATGTTTCAATGAGTACAATGTATATAAAATTATAACAAAATTACATTTTTTTATTAATTTTTCGATCTAAATATCATTTAGACATTATTTATATTTTATATAACAAAAATAACAAAGTTTATTCGTGTTATGTACAAACGACGTTTGGTTTTAAAATGTGTACACATGTAACTGATTTTTTATTAGTTATTTTGATTTTTTTCTATTTTTTTAATAAAAGAAAAATTGTCTATGAATTTTGCAAGAGTTGCAAAGCCAGAGCTTCATCGATTTGTAAATCATTGGTTGCATCGAATTTCTGTCTTTTTCTCGCCAATTTGTCACTGATGCTCGGTTTTCTTTTAGTCGCTTGTTTGATTGGCCTAAAAAAAGAAAAATTATATATAAAATAATATGTTAACATTATCTGAATCTTCAAAGTTATCTAGATAAATATTTCAATATTTTCCAAAAATAATTTACTTCTTTATTCTTATTTATACTGCATAAATGATAATAAATAATAATCTTCAATTTTGCAACAAATCGTTTTCTTTCATTTTTAAAAATTAAACAAATAATTATTAGTTATAATAATAAAATTATTTAATTTGAAATAATATTCTTACTTTTTGACTATCTTTTCACTGTAATCACTTTCTTCTTTACTACTATAATCACTTTCATTATTTTCTTCATTATCATCATCATCATCATCTTCATCTTCATCTTCATCTTCATCTTCATTTTCATCATCACTTCCCCTTTTTTCCGGACCATAAATTTTATCCGGATCTGGCAGCCAAGACAAATCCGGCCCGTCTTCACTTCCATCTGACGAATAATCTTCATCATCATCATCATCGCCATCTTCATCACTCACTTCTTTATCTTTTCGATTCATAGCTTTGAGTTTTCGCTTTTGTTCTTTGTGCTTTTCTCGCACTTTTTCGCGATATCTTTGCTTATCAATTTTGTCTTCTTCCTTCAAAATTTGTTTCGCGATTTCGATGTTAATTCCAGATTCGCCGGTGTCTTCATATTGTTTAGCTAATTCCGAAACTTTTGTTTTTAATGGATCCACGATTTCCTGTAAATAAATAATTGTTTCAATTTAATTTTTGGATTTTTATTCATTTTTCAATTTGATTTAAATTAAATATTTCGTTTAATTAAATGTAATTAAAAATGCATTGAAATCAAATATTTTGTTAAGCATTTTTTTATATTTTATAATTAATTAAGAAAAATTGTTTGAATAAAAAAAGATGAAACATTTGTAAGAAAAAATATTTCTTTTTTCTTACATTTCCTTCTTCATCAAAAGTCGTTTTCGTATTCGCGACCCAATTTTTCTTCAAAATCCTCTTCACAACTGCCGCCTTTGTGACGACTTTCTTCGACTTGGCCTTCATTTCCTCGGTTTCAATTTCAACGGGCGGAACTTCTTCGTCGTCAATTTCAATATTTTTGCGTTTTATCGTCAACACTTCTTCCTCGTCGTCACTTCTGTTTAAAATATCTTTAATGAAACAAGAAAATGCAATTAATTAATTTAGAAAAAAAAACTTTTTTTAGATTTAAATATTAAAAAAAAAAAAAAAATACCTGCAAGTGGATTTTCCTTACTTTCATTATTTTCTTTTTTCTTATTCTTGGCTTCTTGTCTTTGTAAGAAACGAACTCTTGGAGTTACGAGTAATCCAAGTGACCTAAAATAAAATTTAAACAAATGTTAATATGCAATTTTGTTAATAAAAAATATTTCATTTTTTAAATAATTAATTTATTTAAATAATTATACCTTGCAAAAGCATCAAAATCCAGCTGTTTAACATCAAAAACACTTTTATCTTTCATCAAAGCAATTGATTTTATGTACGATAAAAATGCTCTTTGCGCGCTTTCTTTATATTCAACATTCGCCGCCAAAATGCCATTTAATCGTTTTTCGGGATTTTCCAATTTTTCCATATTTATTCTGAAAGTAAAAAAAGCTTAATTAATATCTCATCATTCATTGATATAATTAATTAATTCAATATTAAATATATAATTTAAAAAATCATTACTTTATTTTATTTATCGGAATCTTTTTGTTCTCCAATTTGCGAATCATTTCAATTTCACTTGGAAGCAAAACTAAAAGACTTTCACCGCCTCTTTCAAATCGCGCGGTTCGTCCGGCGCGATGTACGTACGCGTCGGTGTCTTCTGGACAGTCCATTTGCACCACCCAATCAACCACAGGAAAATCTAATTTTGTAAAAAAGTTAATTCATTTATTAGTTTTTAATATTTTTAAATATTCCGTTCTTAATCATTAATTATACACAAAATATTAATATTTTAAGTATTCCATTTAAATATTGATTATTGATATAAAAATTTTTTTTTCAAATTTTAAAATAAAAATTTAAAAAAATTACCAAGTCCTCTCGCAGCAATGTCTGTTGCAAATAAAACTGCATGTTGTTTGCGACAAAATTGCTCGTAAATTGCAGTTCTTCTCATTTGGTGCAATGTCCCATACAAGGCCATTAAACTAATACCGGGACGCATTTTACAAAATACTTCGTTGATGAATTTCACCTAAAAAAAATTTTTTTTAATTAATTATTAATAAATAAAACTAACAAACTAAAAGTATTTTTTTAATTATTATTAAAATTACCTGTTTGCAACTTTGGAAAAAAATAATACTCTTTTGTTTGAGATGATTGCGAACAAAGGACCAAAGCACCGACATTTTTTCGCCCAACTCGCAAATGATGTAATTTTGTTGCAAAAGTTCCGGCGTGCTGTATTCGTGGATAAAAACGTGAGCGGGATTTTGTAAACTGAGTCGAGCCAATTCGTGAACTGATCTGAAATATAAATGTTGCAACAATTTATTAAAAAATATGCAAATTTGAAAACTTTGCTACGTTAATAAACTTTGCTATGTTAATACAACATACTTCGTTAAAGTAGCGGAAAATAAAAGTGTCTGTCGTTCAGGCGGTAAATTTGCGATGATTGCATCCATGCTTTGTTTAAATCCCATATCCAAAATACGATCTGCCTCATCCAATACTAAAATCTATAAAAATAAGTATATATATTTAATTTCACATATATTTTGTTTTAATTTTAGTTAAATGAATAGAAATATATAACAAAGTAGATTTTAGCTAAAAAGTTATGGATTGCAGTTTTTAGTACATTTTACTTAAAAAAGTGTAAAATATTAAAAGAATATTGGAACCCCATATACAATAAAAATATAATAATATATAATATAATAAATAATAATAAAAACATAATAAAAATATAAATAATAATATTCATTTTAATATATTATTATATTATATCTATTTCAATATATGAAATTATTTGTATAAATGTGTATTATTACTTGAAGATTATTGCAATTGAAAAATTGATTCTCATCCATATGTTGCAAAAGTCTGCCGGGCGTGCAGACGATGATATTAAATTTGTCCATGCGTTTCTTTTCAAAGGCATAATCTTTGCCGCCGATTATCAAACGGGACGTGAATCTGTGCTCGGCGCCAATTTTGATCATCGTTTCGTATATCTGATGAGCCAATTCTCGACATGGGGTGATAATTAAGGCACCCAGGCCGTCCATTTGGGTCCATTGTTTGCAATAAAGGACTTCTAAAACCTTAAAAATAATAAATAATGAACATTTTTAAATAATACAATTACAAAAATAAATAAATTATATTAATAAATGTAATTAAAATAATTTTATATTAAAATATTAAAATATTAAAATATTAAAATATTAAAATATTAAAATATTAAAATATTAAAATATTAAAATATTAAAATATTAAAATATTAAAATATTAAAATATTAAAATATTAAAATATTAAAATATTAAAATATTAAAATATTAAAATATTAAAATATTAAAATATTAAAATATTAAAATATTAAAATATTAAAATATTAAAATAATAAAATATTAACATATTAACATTTTAAAATATTAAAATATTTTTTTAATTTGAGATTTTTTTACCGGAATCAAAAAAGCCAAGGTTTTTCCACTGCCAGTCTGAGCAGAAGCTAAAACATCTCGACCTTGAAGAGCCAATCCAATACTTTGTCTTTGAACTTCCGATGGATTAATAAATCCGCCGTTTTTTAAACCAGTTAAAGTTTGTTCAGATAATGGAAAATCCGAAAATATTTTAATTTTCGCTGGATCGATCTATTTACATATGTAAACAAAAAAATTCGATTAAGTATTGTATACATTATAAATAAATTTGTCATTTTTTAAATTTAAATTTAAATAATCACTAATATTTCTAAAAACAAAAATAAATAAAATAATTAATTAATTATTAACAAATAAAATTAGGTTATGTACTCACATCCTTATACCGCGATTGTAAATCATTAATAATATCAGTTCGGGAAATCTTTTTCTTCTTTTTAAAAATTTTCACTTTTTTCGGCATCGTCAATTATTTATTAACAAAATTATTTTTTTAAATAAAATTTAATTTCTCTTTAAAAATACAATGTGAAAATATTCTGCTCTTTTTCGTGTTATTTACATGCTTTTTTGTTGATGTCTCCAAATCACATGTATGTTGCAGAAGACAGTGATCTTATCTACTGATGATAATATGTTTCAGTCGGTAATGTCATTTTCTAACTTTTTTGGTAATTAAAAAAAAATTTAAATATTCAAAATTTTTTAATGTAAAATATAAGTTATTAAGTAAACTAAATCATTTATTTAACCAATTAAATGAACTAAAAAATGTTTTTTAACAAAAAGTTAATAATTTTAGTTAACAACTAAAATAGATAAAAAATAAGTTACTTTTAAAAAAATAATAAAAATAACTAAATAATTTGTTCAAACTAAACAAAAATTAAATACAAATTTATTCTTATTACTATATTTTTAATTAATTCTTTTCATTTAATGTTTAATAAAATTAAAAATTATTAATTAATTATTATTTTTAAATAGCAGCAAAAACAATATCTCCACCTTTTCAAATAAAATAATATTTATTTAAAAAACAAGCTCAGTAAGTATTAAATTTATATATTTTTACAATACAATACAATTTGATTCTAATCTTTTTTTTACCCTTTAAGGATTTACAAATGCATTTTTTCACACTTCATTTTTCATTTTCTCTCATCGACAATTTTCTTTTTTTCACTAAAATTATAATACCATTCCTTTTTCTTTTTCGCTTACTTTCGATTTCTCGTCCAGACATTTCTTTATCAAAATGTATATTTACACATGTATATAGTATTTATATAAAAAAATATGATTTTTCATTAATAAATTCATGAATCATTTTTTGTCCTAAAATTAAAAATTAATTATTAAAAAAAATGAAAAAAAGAAAACTTTTGCTAATTTTGACTATTAATTACTACTAAATTATATAAAAATTACAGTAAAAATAGTAAATTTAAAAAGAAAATTCTCTTAGAATAATTGTTTCTTCTTCTTTTTGTGTATTTTAATTGAAATTTAAAAATTGATGAAAATACAATTAAAACGCGACTTAAATAAATATTCATGAATGAATGAATGACAATTATAAATACTTTCTTGGATTACAATATTAGCAGTACATTTTTCACATTCATCGATGAAACTTTGATTATAAACGATCGACTAAAAAATAAATCTGAGTTAAACTATTATGTACAAATGCGCAAAATAGATCCTGCAATTAAGTTCCTTAAAGTTTAATTAATCGACAAAACAGTTTTACAAACTAATAAATAATTGTATCCAAAGTTTCGTTTTTATATATATATATATATATAATTATATATATCTTACGGCAACAAATCTCTTTCAAGTTAAATGCAACTTCTTTGTATTTGTTTTACATTTTCACGTTTTTACATTTTCTTACATTTTTTAAATTGTTAATTAAAAATTCAAAACTTTTTTTTATTTATTTTAAATTATTTACTGTATAGTCGGCATGTAAATTTAAGTCCATCATTTCTTAATGACTAAGAAAATCATTCTTAG
>JABFPJ010002707.1:0-18537 GCA_022817425.1 Gryon sp. ZL-2020
TTCGTGGTAAATAATCTCAAAGTAAGTAAATAAGAAAATTACCAAATTCTCAATTTTTTCAAACATACATAAAAATGCAATAAGTATACTTTAAAAATTAACAAAAATAAAAAAAATAAATATTGCGCTTTCTGTAAGCCATCTCACGTTAAATGATATGTTAAAAAATAACTAAAAATAACATTTTGTATTGGTTTTTTTGGATTTTGTTAGTTTTTTTAGTCTTATTGTATTAAACAGAACATTAAATAAAAATATATGTGAATTATTACGTTTAAGCAAATGATATATTAAAACTAAATATTTTTAAGTATATTTCGAAAACGTAATCGGTTTAGCTGAGTCAGCCAAATGTCATACGGATTTAACCTAAACCTTGTTTCTATGTCACATAATATTAATTACATACATTTATTTGTCTAATAGTATATTGTGCAACTAGTGGGAAAAGTTGGCGATTCCACGAGAGTGTGATATGACGTCACGAGCGAAGCGAGTGATCACACACTCTCGTATGATCGACAACTTTTTCCACAAGTCGCACACGATATTTTTTCCAACAAGGGCATGAAAAGTGACTTGTTTTCTCAACGTGTTTTCGGTGGGAAAACTTAACCTCTTGTGGGAAAAGCAACTACTTTTCCCACAAGTGCATGCTTTTCCCACGCATGGAGGAAAAAGGTTACTTTTCCCACCGAAAACAGTTGAGAAATAGGCCATTTTTCATGCGCGTGTTGGAAAAAGTAACTAAACAGTTTACTTATTCCAATAGCAGCTAAACAGTTTATGTATTACAAGTAAATGTTTAGTAATAACAGTTCAATTTTTGTTCCGTGTACAGATTTTCATTTTTTATATCATACTCTCTGCATTTAAAAAAGTGAAAAGTCACTTTCTGGGATTGCATATTCACTTTTCTTAAAAGTTATAGTTTGTGTTCTCTGAAAATTTTAATATTCACATTTTCAACAAGTCAATTAAAATCACTCATTAAAAAGGAGAAATTTTAACAAAAAAAAGGGAAGAAGCAATTTTTTCTTTCTGTATTTTTATTTTTGTTTATAATTATTAAAAATTTTTCTAGAATTATTAATTATTCTTACGCACTGTTATAGTTTTTGTATTTTTTAGTTTTATTATTACACAGTAGAACCTGTGAAGAGTTCATTTTTTCTGTCATTTTTAATATTTAAGCAAAATTCCATTATTGTCATCTGCTTTTCTTCATACCGAAATATAGGGTAAAAAAAGAGAGGAATAATGAACTCTTCATAGCGTAAAAAAAGATACAAATATGGACTTTTCACAGGTTCTACTATAATTAAAAAAGACCTACTTGTCCATGATTTGAAACCGTGTCTCTAAGGAATTTAATCTGCCCTAGTAGAAATTGAAATCGGGTTAAATTGTGGGCCCAACATGGAAACCATACTACCCTAGCAGGCCCAGATCAGGCCCAGGTCGGAAATCCCATTATACGGAGTTCCCGACTGGGGCCATATAAACACCCGGCGTTACATCCATGGTCATAGCCCGATTTGAAAGTCAGGATGCCCTACCTGGGCCATCCTTGGCCCTTACAGGGCCGCCATTTTTTATGGTATTAATCAGGCAAACCACATCAGGGCCACATCTGAAACATGGCATGCCCGATTCCATTTCTACTAGGGTGCCGTTTTATCCACTATGCTAATAGATCGCTTAAAATATAAATTATAACTAACTTTCTTAAACGTTTAAATATTTTTCTTATAAAAAAGTGAGAATGTTCAATTTTTCAAAAGTTAAACAATCTTTTTACTTTTTAAAAAGTAGATTTTTTCATTTTCAAAGTAAACAAAATCATTCACTCAAAAAATAAGTAAAATTTTCACTTACTTAAATTTTGACAGTATACGGCATAGCAAAATGAAGTTAAAATAATTATACAATTTAAAGATATAATAATAAATTATACAAAAGAATCGTATAACCAAAAAACACGCACACATCGTTTAAACGAAACCACATTGAACAGGTTTTAGGATTTATCTAGAAAGCGCTACCTTTCATCAAGTAGCATCTTATCTGCTTCATGAGACGATAAATATTGCTTTCTTTTAAGGACTGCATCTATCTTACACGTTTCGTAATATACGTAACTATTTGCACATAATTTCTTGTACATCATTTGTCTCATCGTAATTTATGTATCTTTATCTTTATATACACGTTCATTTTCGTTTAGTTGGTAAAAATAAATAATACAAAATGTTAAGTGTAAAAGAAAAGAAAGATATTTAATGAAAAATTGACGTTAGTCAACTGACGTTAACTTTAATTACTTAACGAAAAATTTATTATTTTGTTTTTATAACGACAAAAAACTGTAATGATAACATTGCCAAACTTTCGTTCAGTAAAGAATAAATTACGCCATTTAGTTAATTATAATACGATTATGACTTCAGTGAGGAAAGAATTTAAAACTTGTTTAAATAATCAATAGAATAATTGTAGTACGTTATGTTAACATTTATGAAAACGCATTTTAATTAAAAAATGAGATAGCATTTAGAATGAAAGTCGTTATTAATTAAGTTGTCAATTATGAGTCTTACTAATGAAGAATAGTGTTTTACTAGCAGATATATACGGTAACATAAAGTTTATGTTAAACGTAATTAATAAATTAAAATAAATGTCAATACGATTTACATAAAAATTAATATTATATTTTAAGCATAAATAAATTCCGTTAATTTTATATATTTTTAAATAATATTTGGCAATTGTAAGTTATATGAAAGTATATGAATGTTTTATTTAAAAATCATTTGAAATAGAAAGACAATTTATTATTTTTGTTGTTAAAATATCTGAGTTTAAACGCTGTCGTCTAACAAAGATGATTAGTGGATATTGATTTCAAAATTTAGACGGACACTTGATTGGCGTTTTAACAAGATAGTTGGAGTTGTAAATTGAGTCTCAATTGGGCAGTATGCGTCGTAGTCTTGAGATCACCTAGGGCCGCGGTTTCAACTGCGTTTGCAATACTAGAAACACGCACCGCTTGATTGGGAAATTAAGCTAACAATTACAAACGTTGTTTATAATTGAAATTCTTTTTATCCTTGTTAAAATAGGAGTTGTGTTTTCTGTACAAATGTTGTGCTAACAATCCAAATAATGCCATGCCTGTTTTCGTAATAAAATCTTGTTCAAATAATCAATCGATTGGTTAAAGTGCTTCATGGGTTCACTAAAAGCGAACGTAATAACTAAACTGATCACTATTTTACTATGATGACGGAACTTGCTAACTTATTGCAATACCATTAATTGTGATGAATGTATTACGTGCAGCTTTATACAAACAACGGAAAATTATCTTGCATAATGCTGGTGCGAGAAAGAAATGCAACTTTTATGCATTGTTCAAATGTTTCTTAGAGAAAGGCTTATTTACATGCTTCATATACAAACTCTTGAAGCAATTATATATTTACTTATTTATTCAAATTTTTGTCGCAAAATATAATTTTTCTTATGCTTATTATTATCATACATTTTGTATTTATAGACATGAAAAATAAAAATTTTTAGACATTTTAAGACGAAATTATATAAATATATTTTTTTTTCTTCCCAAAGAATTTTTTCCCCTAAAATTGTTTCCTAAAATTTGAATGTATAAGTAATAAAAAGTTCAATAGATACCCAAGTAGAAAAATCTACCGTTTACCAGCATTGATAAATGTATTATAGTTTTTTTCAGAAATCGTTTTATTTTTCAGACACATAAATATTAAACATAATATGATATGTTAATTTAATTCTTATATTACGTAAAATATTATGAATTTGCAGTTTGCATAGCTTCCTTTTTAATTTTTAACTCATCTTCGTGTAACAGTTAAAATTCAAAACAATTGTTCAAATATGTAAATAAATAAGTTAAACAAAATGTGAAGGATTCAAATTTCAATTGCACGAAAATGATAATTTTATGAATGTTGAGTATGAATTAATGTTGAATTTAATGATTGAAAACTTCAAAAAGTGAAAATGTTGAGAGCAACGCTCTTATTTATGTTTTCGAGTTGGTATATAATTTAATCATGAAATGCAATATACCGTAAAACAGTAAATGACGCTTTACTGTTCTGTCGAAGCCGTGCGATTTATTGTATTAGTGATGGGGTGGAAGGTGGGGGTAGTTTATAAAATATGAGATAGGATTTCGATTTGCGTTAAATGTAATCCTATGCCGAGGGGAAGAATTTCATTAATCGAAAATATCACGTTGCGTTCGTATATGCACCGTATATTCACATAACAATTATTCGTTTCCATTCCATAGAATGCAAAGTGAAAAAAATTATCTCCATTTATGAATACTACGAATATTCACAAGATATAGTTAAAAGTATTTACATCAAATTTAATTAAATTTATTTGTATTTTACTTCTTTTTTTTCTTTCTCTTCATTTGGCTTTATTTCTCATATAAATTCAATATCTTTGTGTTGCACAGTATATTGTTAAAATGTAAAATGCGTTTCAAATATAATTACGTTGTAATATTCATTACATGAAAGAAGTTGAGTATAATTTTATGTAAATTATTTCATAAAGATAAAAAGTAAATTGTGTAGTGCGCATTATGTTCAATATGTTCAATCTTTTTCTAAATCACGCGTTTTATAAGAATAATATTGAAACGCTTTTGTTCAATTATATTATTTTAATTAAGTTTTTAGAAACTGCAATATTTAATTTTTTACATAAGACACAATAAATATAGCAATAACATAATTTCAACAAATCTGTATTATATTTTCTATTTTTCATTTTTCACTTATTCATTTTGCATAAAATAAATTAATAATATATGATTTAACAGTTTGAAATTAATAAATAAGTTTGAAAGTGTTAAATAATTGCATACATTTGTTTTTTTACTTGATAAAAAGAAAGAATGCAGAAATATGTGTAAACATAATTTTTACGTACTGCCGAATAAAAGGTGCTCGAAAAGTAAAACATATAGAAATTGATTTTACGCATGATTACGGTCACAAACAGAATAGTGACTGCGACGTTATCTGAATCAAGTAATGTTCCGCGCTTAAAAAGAATAGAGTGTTGGTTCAACGTACCTACATTTATACATAATCATTGAATCGGCAGGCGGTGACGGCAGTCATGCCTTTGGTTGGTTCAAGGTAATACGTGATACAAATAAATATAACCGCACCTTCACAATAATTATCGCTCTATAGATTTTGTTCTTGTGATATTTTTAGTTCACATTAATTCTTATATAGTTTCGGTATGTTGTAATTTATAATCGCGTAAACAATTTTTTCGCATATTAATAAGCTAAATTCATGTATACATATTACATTATTTTATTACTTTTTAATTCGTTTGCATCTTTATCGATTTGTCTTTGCAGTATGTATAATAATGCATTATTTCTGCAATTAAAAAAAGTAAATAATATTTTTTTACAAAGAATATTAAAATAATAAAAATAACATAACCATTAAAATAATTTTTAATAATCACATATGTTTTTTTGATTAAATATTTCAAATATTTAATCAAAAAACATGTGTGTATCATTATAATATTAAATATTATATTTGTGTATCATTAAAAACACAAAATGACAGAAATATATTAAATAATAAATATTGTACATGATTTTAAATTTCAAAGAAGTTCTTTAAGTTCCATTATTTTAATGTATATGTTCATTGCGACATTCAAGATAATCACTGTAGTAATTTGTTTTTTGAATTATTAAGTTAGTTCAAAGTGAATACTACATTCAGTGCAAATTGCCGACTAAATAACATTTATGTATTTAGCATTGAAATTAATTTCGGTAGATTTGTAAAATTATATTATGAGCATACTGGGTTTATTTTGAAAAACAAAAATTCATAATGTGAGACGATAAAACCTTGTATTTCGATTCACAATTAAGAAGTACTCAGTAGTTGGCCTTGCTCGAAGTCTAAGGAAAAACTGGTCAGAATTACAGATATTCTCCAATCGCAACAAAATAAAGAAGGTTTTATACTAAAAAATACTTTTTGCAAATTATTTGTTACTTAGTATTGTAAATAGTAATTAATTTTTAACTTTTTATTCAATTTAAGATATAAAAAATACACAAATATATGCAAATATTCATGACACTTATTTATTATATTTAATTGTTATTATTTTCATGTATATGAGACGTAAAACTACATAAATATTCCAAGATATTAAGAGATACTTAATAGTTAATAACTTAATAGCTTGTTACTTTTAAGAAATAAGAGATAATGAATTTTTTTTCTTGTTATACTTGAATTTTCATTATATTAAAAGGCCTCGTTATACAAAAATTGATAAAAGATTGACTATTTAGAGTTGTTCTAAATGAGATAAATTCATTGTACATAAATGTAATGAAAAAAATTAGTTAAACCCGCATTTTCAGTTGAACTAAATGAAAAATACTTTCATTACAATCAGTCAAATATTAATGGAAAAATATTGAGTTGTTATAATCGTCTTAGTCTCCTATATGTGTGCACTATTTTGTATTATTGTTTAAACAGAAAATGTGTAATATAGTATAATGATACTATAACAATAATTCTATGGTCATAAAAAAAACCTAAAACCGCCGTTTTTTTATAATTATTCTACAGTTTTTTGTACCTCAATTTAGCCTCTTTTATTTTATTTTATATATAGGACAATAATTCTCTTATCAATACTTGTTTATTATATATTACTAGCTTCGTACTTCTATTTCCTTCAAATCTGACTTATTTTATTTTTTTTTTTAAATTTGATTTTAAATCTTTGTAAAAAATTGAGCAGTGTCAGTGTTATGTCGAACCGTTTTACCCCTTTTGTGCTAGCTTCAAACTAGCCCATATTAAAAGTATGTCTAAAGTGTTGCCCTAACTATCAAATTTCTGAAAATTATAAACGCCACAAAAAATTATCTAAATAGATAGATAATTTAAATAATCGCCAAACGGCCTTCACGGAGAATTCTACCAATCTTGATGAATAAAAAATCATCCAATTATGAATATGAAGTCGAAAGATGACTGTTTGGAGAACATAAAGCGAAACATTGGCGATTTAAAGGAACTAAAACTTGCAATGAAGGTACAATGAGTTACGCAAAATAAACAATATATTCGCGAATTTAGCAGCCTAAAATCTAAATCAGATCCTCAGTTATATCTTTCGGCTCCTCAGCATCCTGACTGGGGACCCTAATTATTGTTGTTGACTTTGTCAGCAAACGCTATCGAAATGAATGGTTGACCGCTGAGAAAAATAAACGTGACATTTTTTTTACACAAAACTAACCTTTCTTCTTCTGATAAAAAGATGTTTATCAATGAAAGATTAACTGCAGCGGAGCGCCGTGCACTTTATACTGTGCAATGCTACACAAAATCACATAATGTTTCATTCTGTTGACTTCGATCTGGTTAAGTGCTTATGAAAAAGGTTCAATGTCCCATATTTAGAGATATCTGCAGAATTTTCCCGCGATTCATATTTGACATCTATATGACCGTCGCATTGCTCCTGTTGCTTTACACAACAGTTCCACTTACTCCAATTAATGCAAATCTGCAAATCTTCATAATCAGTACTTTCTTTTCTGTTATTGAGACATGATTATCCGATGCTGCATCTGATAAGAGATTATCTATTCCTAACTGTCAAATGATGAGACATGATAGGATTACTAGACGAGATGGTGGAGTTAGCCTCTATATTTATTGTTCTATCTCTCCATCAAGTACTTAATACATTCGCTCTACAACTATCTCTTTGTTGTAGAGAGATATCTATTTGTTAAACTTATTTTACTATACACCAGTATCCTCATCTCCGAAGTATATCGGTCATCACTCCGAAACCTTAATTCCTTACCTAATTTTTCTTTCACTCCAATTTCCTCTGATTCTTTTTCTCTTTAAATAAATCGTCCTTCCTGTAAATCATTAAGCGTAGACTTTATTCTGACTCACTTTTATCAAAAATTGTTCTTCATCTTTCTTCCTAACCTTCTCCTTCTTATTAATTCCTCTCTTACTCTGTCTGTGTTCACATGGAAGGCTTTCATTAAGCTTATTCCAAAAGTCCCTAACCTGTCTTTGCCGAATCACTATAGACTTATCTTGTTCTTATGTTCACTGTTCAAAACCCTTGAATCCATCATCCACGATCAGCTATCTGATTATTTAACTACTAAAGATAACTTTGATCAATTTGAATCTGGATTTCGTAGGAATCAATCGATCTTATCTGTATCGCTCAGGCTGTTGGACGATGTCAGAAGTGCAACCGATAATGGAAAAATCACAGTTCTTGTACTTCTATCATCACGAAAGCATGCGACCTTTTGGACCATGATCTACTGCTTGTTAAGTTGTCCAACTTGGGTGGTTTTTCTTCAGTAGTTGAATGGCTTTGCTTCTATTTGAGTAATAGATGACAAGCAATAATTGGATCCATTAATGTGAGGTCCAATTGAATTGAAACATCTGTAGGCGTGTCTCAAGGTACAAGCTTGGAGCCGTTACCCTTTATTATCTATATTAGCAACATCTCAACAGTTATTAAGTTATTAAGTGTTTTCAACATCTTTTGTATGATGATGATCTCCGAATATATTTGCGCGGTTCTCCCCAGGAAATTCCAGAACTTTTTAATAAAATTTCATTAGATATTCGTAATATTCACATATATGTAAATGGTTGTATTTTGTTGATTAATGTGACGAAAACAAAGACTATGCTGCTGGGTTCTTCCCCATGAAATTCGTTTTGAAATATATAATTTTTATTTGAGCTAAGACATTTTTATCAAGAATGTTAAATTCTTAACTTAAAACCTTTGTTCTTGGGAGTAGATATAATACAATAAATACTTTACGAAAAGAAAAGAAAAATTTTATGCGAGGCTGTAAGAAGATCAAATGGAGGTTAAAAAAAGACATCGACTTTAAGAATGAAAAGAGATTGAAAAGAGGTCGAATGGAGACTTAACATTATGGAAACCGACAAGAAAATGAATGGTGGTAAAATAGAGCTTATCATTTCTGAGACTGAAAAGGGATGTAAAATTATATGCGAGGCTGTAAAGAGGTCAAATGGAGGTTGAAAATAAACTTGAATTTTTACAGAGGCTGAAAAGAGGACTGAAAGAGGTTAAGCAGACTGAAAAGAAGATAAAGAGATTGAAACGAGACTAAACATTCGGACTCGAGTTATTATAAAGGGTTGAGGTTTCCATTTGAGTCAAAACTGGTAAATATAATTTTTTAAATTGATTGTTTAAGTTAGTTTTGATAGATTTTCATTTAGATTTGTTAGTTTTTCAGTTCGTTTCCAAGTTCTTCTTTTTTTTAAGTCGTGTTCTGAAATATCCTATTTGAGTTGTTTGCGCTTATGATCAAATTAGTGCTTTTCCATTGAAGTAAGTTTACCTTAACAATTTCTCATATATAATAAAAAGTTTAGTTGCATTTATGTTTTATTTGTAACGTATACAACAACAATAATAAGAAAATAAATGTTTCTGTCAGCAGATACAATAAACTACGTTAACTAAATGAAAAGCAATAAAACTAGAGAGAGTAGACAAAGATTTAAGAAAGAAAGAAAGAAAGAAAGGGAGGGAGGGAGGGCAAAAATGTAGGGATATTAAAGAGTAGTAAGGTTATAAAAGTAAGGCGCGAGGCGCAGCAATTTCGATTTTAGTGTCGCGTTTTCGTGATCCTCGTGCAGTTGTTGGAAAAAGCTGGAAGGAAGCTGAGGAAACCTTATATTCGCCTCGACCGAACGAGTGTGCGAGTTTCGGCAAGTACGCACCTACACATTCATCGCAGATCTCGGACTAGTAAAACCGCCACCTTTACGGGCACAGTTGCAATTTCAGTTAATACAATAAAACCTTAACGAGAGAAGCCGCTCTGTACTCAAAGAAAATGCCGTATACTTTTGGAAGCAAGTACGTCTGAATTCATTCGAAATTTTAGATGGAAAGTTTGCTGAAAGACGTAGCATTGTGTTTATAGCCAAAAGAAAATATTGCGTTCTAGCTCTGTCACTTGTTATTATATTTTATCTACGTGAAAACAAATGCTGTCTTATTGCTTATCACCAGTTTTCGAATCATTTTAACTGCGAATTGGTTTTTCAGAATAACTTATCGAATCAAAAAGCAGTACAAGAAAAATGGAAACAAGTTATGACGAATAACAATTTTCATGATAAATTTGTAAATATCAACATATCACTTATGTTTGCTAGAGATAATTTTGAAAGAAAATCAACACAAAAATAGAAAATGAGTATCGAATTTATAACGTAACTAACAATGAGCATAATTTGTAGTGTGAATTTTCGCGAAGTAATTTAATAGATTAATAAAGCACTGCAAATAGTTAAATGTAAATTCCTCAAATTAATTCAAGCGCTGCAAGCTTTAAATATCGTTAGAAAAAAAATTGCATCCACTTGGAAAATTCTAAATACGCTCTCGAACATCACTGGAGCCGAATACCGTGGTTTATTACCAATAAATTCTGCACGGTTTTCGATATGCATGAATGCTTGCGCGATACCGTTCGTCTTTTTCCGATTAACCGTAATTCCGTCGTTTTACATTGCGAATATAATATAATATTATTACGAATGAAGTCCGAAAACGACAAAAATGCTTCGCCATTTAGACGCGACTCTATTTCATAGTTAACGCGAGATTGTTCTGTGCATTTAGTTTTACATGTACGGAATGTTACGAATCTCACGAATTTTCACTGAATGAAAATTTCAAATTGACGTAGCTGCCCTGTTATCGGATTTAAAATAAAAGCGAGCATTTATAGGAACAGCGAAAGAGTTGAAAATTCCGTAAAATTAAAAATATCTGAAATAATGAAATTGGTCGGTCTCGGGTCAAATTTCATTAACAGATAAAACAGAATGGTTGGACAAACAGAACAAATTATTCTACCACGTTCTTTTTAATAATTTTTTTTATTTTTATGAATTGTTGCTCACACTACCAATATTCACATTTCAAAAGTTCAACAGTTATTATTCGTGTTTTATCGACAATTTACAAACAAATTCTGAATAGAAGTACTTGCGATGTATTTACGATAGTAAAATTATTGAATAGGAGCAATAAAGTTTCAATTTTACAGTATATAATTTAATACTCACAACAGACCTGTGTAACATATTTTGTCATATATGCGATTTTTATTATATTCCAGATGAATTTTAGTTTTATCCATTCGTTTGAGTTTATTATACTTACTCTGTCAGAATTGAAAAGTTGATTTCATTTGAGAATATATATTGTTATTTTTGTATCTGTTTTTTATTAAATTACAGAAAATAATTTAATATTCATTCAAAGCAATTGAATTGATATTTCTATAAATAGAAATAATTATGGAAAAAAATATGACATTTTTCTATTTACAATATCTACTTCCGGTTTCAATTAATAAGCATTTCTATCAGTTCCTCAGAGTAATTGTTTCTCAACGTAATTTCATAAAATTAAAGCCATTTTTATGTTATTTTATTAAATGTGTTAATGTTATAGTTGCATTAATAGTATGAATCTAGTTAATGTAGTTCTCTTAAGCATAATCTAGATATTCTTTTCTGTGTAAGTTGAAATTTTAATAGAAAATCTTTTTCACATAAAAGGAATCTTGTTATTTTGATGCAAACATTTTACGATTGCGTCTGAACCATTATAAGGTGTGTAATTATAAATAATTAATATATCATTTTGTTTATTCTGCAAACTCAAACAAATATTTAATTGATTCAAGTATTTTGTAATTTGATCTTTTGTTATTGATTGATTGATTGTTATTTTGTAATCTATATCTTTTAATTTAATATTAATTAATTATTATTTTAGTGTAAAAATGACGAAAAAAGTTAAAAATACTTTTTAAACTGTATACATACTTTTATAATAAGAGGATTATCATTTTTAAATAATGCATCCGAATCATCATATATATAAATACATATGATTGTTATATATCAATTATGCTATACGATGAAACATCACTAAATATTTGTATGAAAATGAAATACAAAATTAAAAATATATTAAGTATTTTATGAATATAATTATAAAATCATAAGAATATAAAATTAAACTCAAAGTAAACTTACTTACTGACTAAAAATAATTTCGATTTTGAATTTAATATTACTAAAAGGATACGACTTATGAGGAGTACACATTAACAAATGATACACATTGATTCAAACAGAGATGCATTATTACAACGCAAAAATCCTCTTAAATATTTCCCAAAACGAATATGCATAGAAATAAAATGGAAATCTGTTTTATGATAAAACTTATTGGTGGAAAAAAGATATTTTCATTGTCTCAAAACATATTGCTTATTTCAGTCAATTTCAACTGTCAAAAATAAAATCTACCTATCTTTAAACTAAAAAAATGAAATGCCGTTTTCACCGCATTTCCGCTCCTTTATAGTTTGTCTGAGAGATTCCATTTCTTAATAACTTTTTTTGTTCTATTTCATTTTTTTAATATTTTGAATTATTTAATTTTATTTCTCACGTCACAATTCTTGAACCTGTGCATTTTTAAAACGATCTGCGTGTATGCGCTATATACATCAAAACGTATTTGTATTGACACAAACAGAATTACTTCAGACTTACATTTTACAGTAATCGGAATACTTCTAACAGTATAGAAAATGTTTCACGATAATGTACATTAGTTTTTTTTATATATTTGTTTAAATATATCTTCCAAATGTGAAAAATCACAGTACGTATACAATAAGCTTCATTATCAAAATATTGAAAAAAATTATGTTTGAATCAGCATTCTGAATTAATTAGAAAAGGTTAAATATCTACCTGGCAGCTATATTCTTGTCTAATTGTATGTTTTTGAGTAATTTTGAATAAAAGTTTATTTGGATCTTCCTTTAAATGCAAACTAACACTGTATAATCAGAGACTACAACTGAAATGAAATATCGATCTGGTTTGGGGTCAGTTATCGGACTCGTATTATTATACATGTTTTCCGGATTTGGTTCAGTTTTATATAATTTACCGTGCTTGACCCCGAGATTTCAAATGTACAAGTTGTATGTTCGTATAACTTCAATAAGTAAATATATTGATAATTTTTTTTTAATATTCATATATTATTTTCCCTATACTCTTCTTATTATTTAAGAACATTCTTTGATATAATATACGCATACATTGTGTTTGATCAAAATAATAAAAATCAATCGTCCGAATAAAGATATTTACAAATGATTTACAATTTATTGTAATCATTGTCAACATTTTGTCTGAATATATTTTGTGATGAGAAATTAATTGCAATCTGGAGTAATTGTTTATTTAACATATTTCACTATTCATTCAGTAAAAAAAATTTTATACATTTCATACTCATATTTAGTTATTCGACATTCGAAAAAATGTCGAATTATTGTTGATATATTTGCGAGATCTAAACTACAGAATATATGATGAATGTATATACATATTTAATTTAACATTTGAGTTGCAGAAGATCTAATTTAAATTCTAAATTTAATTTCATTAAAAAAGGCGCATTTCCAATCAATATTACTGATATGTTCATTTAATTGATGATGATTTCGGCAATCTAATTTTTATATTCAAATTCAATTACAATTTTAAAATGGTTTTATTATTTTTTTAGACAAAAAAACTGTATCATAAAATATTAAAAAAATATGTTTTTCTCAATTTCCGTGATTCATGAATATTTGTTAATATAAAGCAACGTTGACACACGAATGATTAAAATCGCACATGATCGAAAATAATAACTGAGTAATCAATTAATTTTCCATCAACTTTTAAAGCTGTTTTAATTTAATATTCAAACAGTACTTCTGTTACTTGAATATATTAAAAGTGAACGAATTTGCTGCAACGCATTTTGTCTGATAGTGAATACCATTTTTAATATTTCTAGAGCATCTTATTTACGAGAAAGCCTCAGAAGTCTTAAAAATATCGGTTAGTAGCTATATGAATGCATTTGCTTTGAATAGTTATTCAATATATATTATTTACGTAAACGAATGTCGTACGCAGATTTAAATAGAAAAGTTAACGTCGTATTTGTGCTTTATTGTAAAAGTGTGAATACTTTTTTTAAACATAAAAAGCTTTCTACATGCTTTTACTGTTTTTCTTCAAGTATTCATACTTTCCTATTTCATTTTTGTATATATATATATATATATATATACTTTCAATTGCAATTGACAATATGCGATAAAATTCACAAAATTTGTCCACAAATATAAATGTTTTATTTAATGAATTACGTATGAATACTAGCGTAATAGTGTATTAGAAATGCTTTATATTAATTTAATATTAACCAGTCAATTTCAACCAAATGATAATTTTGTTTGAATTTGTGCGAAAATTCTATATGTATATACGTTTGAACAACGTACAAAGCATATACAATATAATTTTAATTATAATTTTAATAAATATATTTTGCATATCATGAAATCCAATTTTGTCTTCTTTAAATCTTTGATAACAAAAAATTCTTTACAAACTACTTGATAAAATGGATGGAACAAACGCATAATCAGAGATACCCATCTAGCGTGTATTTGAATGATCATGACGAATAACAAAAGAGATCAATGCTGCGCACGAAAACGTTTCTTCGTTTCCTTTTTCGTGCTCAAAGATTCGTCTCGAATTTCATTATGCATCACGCAGTCGCAGTGCAGTCAAAAGTAATCTGGATTTACATTTTAATGAAGCAATATTCAAACAATATTTCATTTACTTTCGCTTGATTTTGAATTTTGTCAAATGTTGGACAATTTATTTTCCAATGAGATCCACGAGTTAATACAAACTGTATTCTCCTTTTACGTTTTAATAGTTTTGTTGTTCTTTATTTTTTTATTTTTTTTCGAAACTGAATTGCAGTATAAGTAATACGTACTTATTACACTTATGTTACTTTCAACAAAATGTCGTTTTGAATAGACAATCAAATAATATTTTTTTTATTGAAAATTTGAACTATGATTTATTTCTTATAAATTGTATTTTTAACTATTTGCGTCAATGAGTTTTATATAATAAGTTATAAGTCACGTTAAATAAATCATTATTTTCATTAGATCGCAGGTAAGCATAAAATAAAATAAAACAGAACTTAAATCAGAGAATTATAAGTAAAAGTTGAAACGAATGTTTAAATTAAAAAAAGCCATAGTCTAACTTAATATTAATTTCGCACTGGCGTCACGTGGAAACGTGGCCATTTCACAATTTCATTGAGAAATAATAGCAAACGCAAAAATCTTTTACGTGTGAAAGCATCGATAATGGGTATTTGAGTTGTAAAGTAAGTAAGTGCATTATTCTCAAATTGATGTTCCTGGGTATTGGCGTCGATTTAGCAAGCAAGCAAGCAAGCAAGCAGACATATGCGATATCTTTTTGCTTCGCGGCAGAGTCGCATGCTTTCACTTTTCGTACGCGTGATTGCGGCCTTCTCCTTCTCAACGTAAGTCGTGAGTTGCAAGTGCTCGTGACTGTTCATGAGTCCGCCTACGTGTTCTTATTCTTTCAACGTCTCCACTCGTTTTTCTTATGCGCAACATCGCAAAAATAAAGTTATTCGCCGATGTTAATGAACGCAAACATTTATCAATGTTACAAAAACTCAGTATGGATATTCGTACTTTTTCTATCTCCTTTTTTTTCATTCATTTTCAATAAGATAATAAATTACAGATATCATTCATAATAGACCGATTTAATGTCCACTTATTTGAGTTTGCTTTTAGAGCTTTTTTGTTTCATTTCTACTTTTTTGACATCCTAATTTAAATGTTTTGTACATTTTATGCTGTTTATACAAAAAACATTGTTAAAATGGTTTCAACTCAATGAAATATGATTATTTTTTTAATTGATCATCAATCTAATAATACGAGTCCATTTTGATAAAATATTTCGTTCACTATCTTTTACTTTAATGAATAATGATCATTTCATAATCTGCGAGTATATTCAGAATTTCTCTGATATTGCAATTAATGTATTGTAGCATTTATTGGAAAAATCAATATTTATCGAATTTATCGCTTAATGCATAAAAGTAAAATAAAGTATGTAAAATAATTAATTTGCCAGTGAAAAATGACCATTCAATTTGACAAATTTCAAAGAGATGCTGAATTTTAGAGCACGAGGCACTTTCCTCTTGCATGATGCAATATTTTACGTATTTCAATAACGAAATCATAAGCTTATACCCGATACGGTCACACTAACTAAGTTATCTTATTATACTAACTATACGTTGTAAGTTCATATAAAAGTTGATCAATGTTAATCATGCAAGTTATACATATGGCACGAAATTTTGATCTTTAGTTGTTCAAAATTATCTCTCGTATATTCATATTTTGTTTACTCAAGTTTCTACAAACAATTAAATAACGTAGGAATTTATTTTTAAAAGAAAAAAGAGTTTAAAAAATTCACATTTATCTTTCATTTTAATAGATATTGTAGTTATCTAGGATTATAACACAAGTATATGGCATTTCATAAAAAATGCAAATACGCACATAAGAAATTATAATATTATAAGTACATGATTGATGCAAAGGAAATTGATTGCGCGGAAATTAAAATAATGAGAATATATATTATATTTTCAGATTCTAGAGATATTTTATGTAAGAAAACTGTATATAATTTTTAGTGAATATAAGATTTTCATATAAAGTATGCATGTAAGATGTTGAAATATTGTGTATAGAATAAATGGTTCGTGTTAATAAGAAGTATCAAATTTCCTAGACGAAAGAAACGCTTACAATCATTTATTAAGATTTTGTTTCGAATGGAAAAAATCATTAACAACCCAAACACATTAGAGAGAATATAGCAATTCCTTAACCTACTCTGTAACCTGTTGATCCATTCCAGGATTTGCTTCCGTAAATACTCTCCTTCAAGCTTATCGCGCGGCGTAACTTCATTAAACGCAAATTAGTTTCTGCAGCTCCAGAAATTAATGCTTTTAGTAGCATCAATTTGTAGGTTTAACAGTATAAAGGATGACATCAATTTCATCAAGAAATGATGATTATTTTTAGCAACTTTTTAAATCTCATATTTTTTTTTATAGATTTTGTTTTCTATAATTAAAGTAAGAAGATTTTTTCAAAATAACTCTCCTTTTTCTTTTACAAAAAGAAAGATGTTAACAGAGTTGATTTCGTCGTTCCCATGGAAGAACCCCACATTTAAAATTCCTGCGTGAAAAACCCGACACTTGCATTTAATTTAACATTGCAAAGTGGGGGTTTCACGCGTTGGAATTTGAAATGTCGGCTTTTTCCATGGGACCGACGATTTGACAGTAAGTAAGTAAGTCGACACATACGCTATTTTCATATCTCCGAAAAGAATGTGATAAACGAAGAGAAATATTTATGTTTACATATAGTGTAAACAAAGACACATAAACATATGAAAATAACGTATAATATAATAACAACGCAAGTTTATCTGATTTTCAAATATCAACATGGCATTTCTTTAATTGAATGGATATATAAAATATTGTACTTGGAACACCAAAAATCGTCAACTGAAACCATTATTCAAAAATTAATAGATACAGAAGCAGTAACCTATAAATGAAAAAGCAACAAAACTAAACAATAAAAATAAACTTTTTAGTTGTTTCGCAATAATGTATTTTAATTGAAAAATATATGTTTTTAAAACGACTTTAAAATAATGTTCATTTTCAAATTAAAAAAATAAATGGAATATGTATACAACAGAAGAGCCAATTCGATTGTGTTGAAAAGATACAATTTTGAATTGTTTTTAGGGGCAATAAGCAATTAATGAATATCACAATAACAGATGAAAGAGATCACCAAAAATGGGATTGATACAAGTTATAACAGTGACTAATATATTATACGACATAATGTATGCACATCGCGTGACAATGAGAGCGTGAAAGTCCGAATACAATGCTTCAGCTATTTCAGAATTTCTCATATTTCTGAGCCTGCTGATATTAAGTGTTGTGCAACAATGCACGTCTGTCAGTATGTTTCCTATTTCATGGCGACGGACAAAACTCATGCGGTTTCCATGAAAACTTACAAGTGATGCGTGTGTCGCAGTGTTGTACGACTTTGTTATTTTCGAATTTGCATTTGACTACGTCCAATTTTACACGACTTACACAATTTTTATTAATACAAGTTTTTCAAACTTTCGAACTAAATTAAACTATGCAAATGTATAAAGTAAACATGAACAAACTTTTACATTGTTTTCTTATATCTTATGTTTTGTTTTTTTTTTTTTTTTTTTTTTTTTTTTTTTTTTTTTTTTTTTTTTTTTTTTTTTTTTT